>CABFOW010001677.1:0-49252 GCA_902141385.1 Timema californicum
TAATGTGTAATGGTAGGGTGATTGTGAGATGAAATGGAGGACCTACAGTTTAACGTGGAATCCAAACCACGGTGGAGGCCTTACATTCCTCACATTCACAAGATGTCTTGTCAGAGGTGAAGGAAGGGTTCGGTAATCAGATAAATCTTTGCCGGAACCGAGGATTGAACCCCAGCCGCCAGCATAGAAGTCTGACACCTTACCCCTAGACCACCAGGTCACCGACTACAGAAAAGCAGTCACTTTAATAACACCGTTCTAGTTCACCCAGAACAATGCAATTCTATATATCGGAAACAATATATATATAATATATATTGATTTCAATTAAGTTAAAAATGACAATATTGTGGATAATAATCACGTGTCAGTTTGTGAAACACATAAGTTGAAAACATATAATGTTTCTAGCTTTTTCCCGAAGCTTAGCTAGCATTAATATCAGTTTTATAAATACTTTCATTAAAACAATAACGTTTCTAATATCAGAGTTTATAATTTCCCATACAGAGAGAAAATCACGCAACGTATTATGTAAAGATTACCGTTATGAAAACTTTGGCGGTGATAAAAGATATATCTTCATAGTCAAAAATTTAATGTATTTTAATTATTTGTTTTAAAATTAGATACATAGAGTATTTGTATTAATTGAATGAAATAAGGTAAATGAATTTAAAGCAAGGCCTCTTTGTAAAGGACGTTTAGTTGTCCTATCATCAGGAGCTAGGATGTATAGGATTCCACTAGAGCTATCACGGGAACACGCCACGTATAATTGTCCGTGAAAAAAACACTTGCCACGGAGATCAACGCCTGCCATTTTTAATGTGTGTGCTTGCGCTGTGTTGATGGTAATCACCTGGCAAACTTTGATATGAAATTGCACTCATTTGAAATGGAAAAGAATGTTCTATGGAAGCATGGATGTTCTTGTTATCACGGCCCATTTCCCGTAGTGGAACCTCGTGACCTTAAAATGGTAGACAAAGTTCAAACTGACATTTTTGGGTAAATTGACCTGACACAATGAATGGTTTTTATTTATATCTATCTGTAGTCTAAATTGGAATGCCGTCTGTGGACCGATACAATTACTAGAAAAATTCAAAAGTTCAATCTGCCAAGTGTTTTATACCAAAGTTGTTTTGACAGGGTTCTAACTAATAATGTATTCCCTGGTACTTTTAAAACAAATTTTCTCATTGGTCCACTTTTAACAGCTCGCCATTTATAATATGCAGTGTATATACTCTTCTTCCAATCCAAACAGAGGTATCACAGACCGTTGAAAATAATTAAATTAAATTATTATTATTATTATTATTTAGGTGCTGTTCATTATTGAGATACACTTTTGAGACTGAATAAGATTAAATATAGGTCATGATAGGGATTAAGAACGCGTTAAAAATATGCTTAAAGGAAATAAATAGTTATTCTTTTTAATCGTATAGCCCTTCAACATCAACGAGCAGTTAAGAAAGTTAAAGGGAAGATTTCAATCTACAAAAAACAGTACAAAAGGTTCATAGTAATATTCATATTTGATTGGGTAAGGAGTAATAAATGACAAAATTATATGTTCTTTATATTTTATTCCCTCTTAGTTATTTAATCAAATAATTAGAAGGGAATAAAAATAAAGAAGATATAATTTTGTCAAATGGTTTCCAGCAAATAGAGTCACTATTTTATTTTTGCATTATTATAAACATAACCTCTTATAAATAAGCTATTTTATTTATTGTTATTTTCTTTTAAAAATTATGTTCAACTTGTAAATCAAATAGCTACGCATATGAAAATAAATAGGTTTATATTATATCCTGTGCTAGTTCATATTTTATCTAATATAATATTAAGTAATATTAGTATTAGGTTACCTGAACCCTTTTTTTAAACTGTTTACACTGTTTAAAACTATAAATCAAAATAAATAGGTCACTACATAAGAAACCAGTAAGTAATATTAGAGAAAAGGCACCATCAAATAAAATAACGAACAATGTAAATGTTATGGAATATTCTGAAGAGAGCAATAACAATGAAATGTAGGTAGGCTCTATTCAATTAAGTAAAATATTAAATTAATATTGTTTTAAGGTAGTCCTTGGTGGGAATGACATTTTGACTTCGGGAAAGAACGATTTCCCGAGAGAACGAGATGGGAAACGGGAAAAAAATTATCAAAGCAGTTTTACACTCTAGACTAATATTTATTTTTCAAATATATAATTTTAGCCTAAGCTTAGCCTCATCATTCGTTCCAATAAAAATGTAAAAATGATTTGTTAATTTAAACAAAGTTTAATGTAGGGTTTAATATCAAAAATATTATTGAACAGATTTAGGAAAAAGAACCAAAACTCTTATTTGGTTACGGTATGAACTATAAATTTAAATTCTATAATCTTGTAGAAAGAAATGTAAAGGAAAATATATGGACACCCAAAACTTTTAATTATATGTTTTCCTAATAAAACTGTGAGTATAGTTTTTGATGTAATGTAAATTCAAAAAACCTAGGCCTAATTCAACCATAACAATTGTGTGTTTTTAATAAAGTGATTTTCTCATAAATATAAATGAATTTTAAAAATAGATTCTTAAAATGAATGAAATAATTCTTAATAAGAAAAACCATGGCTGTAAAACATCAAAACATCAAAACTAATGTGAATAAATAAACGGGAGCCACAGGTTTGTACTTTGCATAAAACTAACAAAACATTTATCAATTCCGATAGTGTGCCTGGTTACCTCTTACTTTTTAGTTATCGTACTAAAGCTTCTACAATAAACGCTGTTGGATTCCAAAAAATATTAGTTTATCCAACTATTATCACCTAGGATACGAAAGCAAATGAATGCCATTCAAATGATAGCATTTACTTAATATACTTGTCTTTATGCAAATAAGTTTAGTGAATGTGTATTTTGTGAATAATTTGAGAATTAAAAGCCACTTTAATCATTATATTTCGCTAAAGATATGTTTTCTTGCGTTAAATATATTCAGGTAGCCTATATATATTTCTCTCAATTAGTATATGTAATGTGGTTATGTTATTTAATGATGCTCAGTTGTGTTATAAAGAAGTTAATAAAGGCTCCTGAAGTTTTAGGTATCCATCTACTTAATGAAATATAAAGTTAATTTAAATTTACTAGATAAATAATATTTTAATGAAAATTAAATATAAACCTGACATTGATACACGGTCATTAGTTGTAGCTTTTTTATATTTTCTCCCTAAAAAGCCCAGGAAATATATTTTCCCGCCTTATTTTTGGGAGTGACCAATTTCCCGAATTTTTTCCTTAAGTTTGGGATCCTGTAGAGCCCTAGTTTGAAGCTATATATTCCTTTTTCATAAATATTGAGCTAGTAGATATTAATTGTAAGATAAATAATAAAACATAGGTAATTGTAATGTATTTTTTTAAATCCTAGAATTTGAACTTATCTACAAACTTTTCAATGCCTTCAAAATAATTTATAAAAAAAGGTGAACAACCCGTTCAAGTGAGAATGCAACATTAGAAAAACTAATTACCAAATTGGGAAAGCCTACATTAGTGAGACAAGAAATTAGCTGAAAAATGTGTAAAAATCAACAAAAAATATTCACTTTTAAAATATAAATTTAAGTTCGGATTAAAACTTTCATATGATGAACAAGACTACAATTTTTTCACGGTTTTGGTTCCAATGAAAAGTATCTTTTTATACCAGAAACAACTGAATATTTACCAACAACTAGAACAAAGCAAACCAATGTAATTCTATCTCGTGAGAAACAATAATTTCGGTACTATTTAATTGTGAACATTCATGAAAAAATTTTGGTCTGAAAAGAGTTTTACTTGAGTCCATTAAATACTTCACAAACATCTGTATACAACATTCGAAAGGCCGTGTTGAGATATACCACCGAGGACGGGGAGATTGTGGTTCGAATCTCGGTCGGGTGAACTGGGGTGTTTTATCCTAAATGGTTTTCCACTCTCCTTCCACGCAAATGCGAGCTCACTTCCTTTAAATCCAACCTTCCCAATTCCTAATCCATTAGTGTAATTAGTACTTAAGCGCGTGACCGAAAGGGTAGTAAGACGTAGTGCTAAATAAATAATAAAATAAACATTCGAAAGTATAAAATAATTTAAACAAATGTACCAAAACAGGATATAATGGGATATTCAAATAAAAGTATTTGTAAACTTATAAAAATTAAAAAGTATTATGTTAGGGACGACAATAGATCGTTTCCAATTAATTAATCATTATATTGTAGGGCTATAAATAATTATAGTTTCATATTACATCCTATTACACTTTGTATATAGAAGAGAATATTTACAACATAATTTAATTTAAACTTTAATTTAGACATAAGTGATCGCTGTGATGTTTGCCAAGCTTATAAAAGAGCAAAACAAAATGAACTTATTACTCAAAAATAGCTGAAACTGTGTATCAGAAGCATATTGAAAACAAAGCTACTATGTGCCAAGACCGGTTACTAGACAAAAAAAAGAGAGAGAGAGCTGCCAATTGTATTGTTTGATTTGAAAAATCTTATAACATGTATTCATGCTAACATTTACTCTTTCTTTTATAAAAGAAAACCAAATATTTACAATTTGACAACATATTTCACTGTAAAATAAACAATCTACTGTAACATTTTATATTAAGCACCCACTGGGAGAACTGAAAATAAAATAGCCAACGCCTTTGGGAAAATATTAGATATTGTTTAAGATGAAAATGGAAAAACAGATTTGGTCGCTTGGAGTGATTCGTGTGCACCACAAAATAGTAATAGGATTATGGCAAATGCAGTTTTTTATTTCTTAAGGGAAAACTCTTTGTTGAATAGTTTGACTATGACGTACTCTGTTACACGACACACATGCGTGCAATAAATTGACAACGCACAGAGTGCTATAGAAAATGCAATGTCTAAAGTTGATTTTTTTCTCTCCATTGGGTGTTCCACGTTTATTGAAAACGGTAAATAGAAACAAACAATATTGGACTAACAAGAACCAATTTCTAGGATTTTAGTAATACAAACAGCAAAAATTCTTAGTTACAGGGCCATTCAATTTTCCAAACTTACTTGTTTGATCCAATCTCAAGTCTTAAATGAAATACACTTCAAGACATTTTCATGAAAAAAAATTCCGTAAAGTAAACTCTAAATTAATTGATTAACCATGTCGAAAACACACCATACAAAATTTTCCTTCTCAGCCACAAGGAGTTTTTCAGATTTAACCTAAATTATTAAATAATATACCAAATATACCGGAAGAAAAAATATATAAAAGATTTCATGACTTTTACACGACAAACAAGTAAACCCTAAAAATAAAGTAGAACATTGCTATGGGTGGACAAGATTATAATAGTTATCAATATTGAGACATATTAATTATTATTTTTAAGTAATTACATTATCAATGTTATGAACTATGTTAAGAAATGATTGTACTTTTTATTAAAATCCAACTTTTTATGGATTATATGTATATTGATCTTAATTAATTTTTATATCTATTTGTAAAAGTATTATCATAAAAATCAAGACAAAACATTAAATATTCTAAATATACTAGATGCTTAATATTATTTGAGTTAATAGTTTGTAATACAAGTATAAATAAATGCATTTATAGCCTGGTTTTGTTACAATTTATCCCAAAAAGAGTCAGACTATTGTATATGACCAAAAGGTCATCAACTGTATCTGAAAAACGCAAACAATGTATTCTTAAAACTATTACTCCTGCTTATATAGAGGTTAATGAATAATTTCCAGAACATCAATAAAATTTAAAAAATAATTAGTAAATATATGACATTTTAAAACTTTGATGTCACTTTACTCAGAAGCAAGTCAGTGTTAGTTAGAACCTTGTTATTCTCAGCTCGTGCCCTGTTGTACCATTTGTTCTAAGTTAACGACATACAAATTGGGAAAGAATAATCAAGTGGACCGTGTCCAGGAAAGATCATAATTAAAATTCAAATACAAATATTTATTCAGAGTAAATAAAGTATGTAATGAACAATTTCTGTATTTGGACTATTTCTTGTATAAATGTTTGTTACGCATAAGTCCTAAACAGGGAACTTAAAATGATCACGATAATGTGATACAAAATACGTATGATTATAATGCAAATGTGGCTATAAGAGGACCGACAATTTCTCCTACACCAAATTGGCCATAATAAAGTTCTGATATCAGTTACAAACAAGAAATTAGAACATTACAATATATTGAAACAGTACCAGGCCTTTAGAATCCCTCTTAAAATCAAATTTAATCAATAAAAGTTATCCAGTCCATGCGTGACAAGAAATAAATTACACAAATTCTTTAGTAAATCAAACACTTGACTATTATTGTCAGGAATAGAAACCTAACCTTACCAAAAACAAATTGAAATTCAGATATTGAACTCAATAAACCAATCATTTAGGCAAGGTTAATTTTGTCTCACTTCTAGACTATAATCATAATAAAATAAAGCTTTTTTTAAAGTTATGGAGACATGCATACACTTTTCGTTCATTATATGAAGCACGAGGGTCATCCAGAAAGTAAGGTTACAAGGGCTCCTGAGGCCGGGGGAATTTTTTTGTTTCAAATTTCGCGCACCTGACGTGTAGGGGGGGGGGGNGGGGGGGGATCTTAACCGTCCGTTTGTCCCACGTGTTTGCCGGCCAATTTTTTCAGTCACAGTAAATTCTTCCGATGGAGAGGTCGTCGCGCGCTCCCGCCACCTCCTGTCCGTGCGAGATCCACGCGATCATCAGTTTTTTGACTTTGCAGAATAATACCGCCGCGAATATCCATCGGAAGCTCGTGGATGTTTATGGTAGTAATGTGATGAGTCGACAACATGTCATGAAGTGGGTTAGGTTGTTCAATGAAGGCCGTACTGATACGACGAGGCAAGGAGTGGGAGACCATCAGTGATTTCTGACTAACTTGTGCGAAAAGTTCTAAGAAAAAGTGCAAAATGACCACCATATGACGCTTAACGACCTTCACTAGAAACTTTCTGACATTTATCAAAGTCTCCTTGGTGATATTGTATCGGAAAAACTTGGTTACAAGAAGTTGTGTGCGAGATGGGTACCCAGAATGCTCACACCGTAGCACCGTCAAAATCGCGTCACCGCCGCGCGTGAATTTTTGGATCATTTTGTACAGGAAGGAGAAGCTTTTCTGGACTCTATCGTGATGGGGGATGAGACGTGGGTGTGTCACTACACCCCAGAGTCCAAAAGACAATCACTTCAGTGGCGTCATTCATCTTCCTCAGCCACCAAAATGTTCAAAACAACCCATTCAGCCGGAAAAGTCATGGCATCTGTTTTTTGGGACCGTAAGGGGGTCCTTTTGGTTGATTTTATGCCTAAAGGGACTACCGTGAATGCAGAGGCTTACTGCAATAACCCTAAAAAACTCAGAATAGCCATTCAGAACCGCAGAAGGGGAATGCTGACCCGGGGAGTCAGCCTCCTGCATGACAATGCCAGGCCTCACACCACGCGAGTTTCACAGGAGCTGCTGACATCGTTTGGATGGAATATTATCACCCACCCACCCTATTCACCCGACTTGGCACCTTCGGACTATCACCTTTTCACTAAACTAAAGGAGTTTTTGGGTGGGGAAACGTTTTTCCAACACTCAGGAGGTCGAGGAAGCTGTGAAGAAGTGGCTGAAAGAGTTGTTGGCGGAGGTCTATGACACTGGCATACAAAAGCGGGTGGCCCGACTACAGAAATGTCTTAATCTCGACGGCGATTACGTTGAAAAATAGTATAATATATTTGTGAAGTATCCTGTAACATTCAATAAAATACAAGCATTTTTCGATCCTAAATAATTGTTGTAACCTTACTTTCTGGATGACCCTCGTATAATACCATAAGAGAATGTTGAAAACTATAAAAATTTACAATTAATAGATATATTTTAGATATGGTGGGCAGGTGAGGTTAAAACTAAAGGTTACATCTGTTGACATGCTGGCGAGAACATGGAATATGGAATTTGAGAGGAGTGTGTAGTAAAGAGGAATGACATGTTAGATTATAAGTTTGGAAGAAAATTAATATTATATGTGTATGTGAAACCAAGCAGAAATGGAATGATATATTGAGGATGAATGAGGGTATCCTTGTACTGTGGTCAGGTGTGTATGAATGGGTAAGGGGAAGTCAGGGATTAGGTTTAATCCTAGGCCACAGACAAAGAAATAACAGATACGTAGCCTTACGGAAGATTTGTTGCACCCCTACAGTCGGGTGGAACTTAAAATATCCAGTGATAACAGCGCTTCCAAGTGAGAATTCTTTAAAACAACTCACTTGTAAAATGTTCCTCATGAGAAAGACAAGCTGAAAGCTAAGAGCTGCCGTCTCTCCGAGTACAATAGTCCAGGTAGCGGTATTCCCTTAGCCCGCTTCAGTCCCCTTTCATTAAACCAAAGCTTGTCAAACAATTGAGAGTGTTGGACCCAAATATATAATGCCAGTGCGTCTACAGTTTAAACGTGACAGAGTCTTGGAAATGCATTTGTAAATTAATTATTAAATATCTTGTGACCAGCTTCTGTGGTCACAATTCTTTAGGATTCACTTCTTCGTTAGACTGGACTGTAAATAACTGGGATATCAGTGTTCGAATCTTTATCGGGTGTACTAATAGTGTTTTATCCTAATATGCTTATAATTCTCCTTCAGCGCAAATACAGTCACATTTATCAAACATTTCACCTTCCTCAGTCCTTATCCTTGGAGAATATACGCGGATAGCTGTAATGGGAAGTAAGACTTGGCGCACAAAGTATATCAGTAATTAAAATTAAATATTTATGTAGTAAGGTTGAATTTATTTTCACATTTTGTTGTCAAATTAATACAAACAAAATATACAAGTAATATCTTTACTTTATAAAAAAAAAGGTTAAAGCGTGAGAAATACAATGAAAAGAGTTTCTTAAGTATATATTTGGTATCGGCAATACCCCCTTATTTTAAACACTGGAATTATTATATTCAACATTATTTTATACTAATAACCGCCTCGGTGGCATAGTTAACTAACATACTAGTTTAGTGTTGAGCTAGACTGCTGAGGACGGGGAGACCAAGATTCTAATCTCGCTTGGTTTAACTGGGTTCCCTAAATTGGTTTCCACTCTCCCTCCACGAAAATGTGGGTTTACGTTCTCTATATCCAACCTTCTCAAATCCTAGCCTTTAACGTAATTAGTACTAAAGCGTATAATCCTAAAGGGTAGTAGATGTGGTACTAAGTATCAGTATTTTTATTTTATATTAATGTACAATGAAAGTTAATAAATCCGTTTTGAATCAGTTTATAATAAAATTAAGTCTGAAAATGAAGTTTATATTCCTATACGCTTTAGTATTATACAACATAAAGCTCATAATGTTTACACTTGTGCAGCACCTTCTCGTGTCTGTATGGAAATTTAAATACCAATTAATCTTACTAAAGGGGAATAGAAATAGATATAAAAAAAATTACTCTGAAAACTCTTTCAGTGTAAGATCATTTTACTATAATAGAACAATATTTTCACACAATTAAAAACTGCAAATTTTCTTAAAAAATAAATATTTATATCACAATAAAAGCGTTTAGTAAAGTGAGTAAAATTGTTGACAATACTAAGTATTTGAAAAAATTATATTCTTAACTATACCCAAATGTCGTTATAATCACAGCTATAGTTATTAAGTGTTTGGTATGAAAATGATCTACTAAAGTAAAGAAAAAAGGTTCTGATTATGTAGTTTGGATAGGTTTGAAACCAAACTAATGATCACTATCATCAAAAAGTTAATACAATAGTAATATACTAATAAGATTTAACATAAATTTGATTCAAATATATGTAAACCAAATTTGGACATTGATATATTTAAAAATATTTTGGTCACTTTGATTTCGTAATGTACTAAATCAATTATTATTATTATTATTATTATTATTATTATTATTAGCACCACGTCTTACTACCCGTTCGGGTTGTACGCACTTACGCTAATGTATAATGGTAGGATGAATGTGAGATGAAATGGAGGACCTACAGTTTAACGTGGAATCCGAACCACGGTGGAGGCCTGTCATTCCCCACATTCACAAGTTGTGATTAATACAGGTCTTGTCAGAGGTGAAGGAAGGGTTTGGTAATCAGATAAATCTGTGCCGGGACCGAGGATTGAACCCCGGATCATAGCACAGAAGTCCGATACCTTATCCCTAGACCACCAGGTCACCTACTAGATCAAGCTTTGACGTATTTCGCAATAGCATTCTTGCTTTATTGGTGAACATACAGCTGTTATAATTATGAAGTTCCTTCGTGTACAATCCTAAGCTAACCATGGCAATCAAAATTCATTTATAGCAATTAACAAATAAAAAATCTTAGAAATAAAATATTACCTTGTCTACAATCTGAGTTCACAAATGAGTGCAATCGCAGGGCAGCCGTCGTATTTCAATGACAATCATTCCTTACCTAAGCACGATAATAGAAACATGTTTGAAAAAAAGAGCATCACATTTCACCAACGAGATTAAATTAAATAATATATTCTATTTTACAGAAATTTATTAATTATGAAGTATCATTATTATCCAAAGAGAATCATGGTTGCCAAGTTATGTCAACAGAATTGGTTTATTTTAATTGTTAAGTTGCTCCTAGATATGAGATAATAGCTATGTATTTGTAAATCTAATGTATCCACTTTAAGATAGGCTTTAGTTTGTGTGTTGATTTACTTTTGGTACCTTAGACTTTTTTATTTTGCCTTTACAAATTTAGTGTTCTAAATGTCTTACTACAGTCCTATTTTTATAAAAATATCCTTTTAGAAAGTAGTTTTTTTTCTGTCAGCATCAATAACATTTTCTATTTTGTTATTTTTGTCAGCGCCATGCCTTAATATACGTTCGAGTTAAACGCTTATGTACTAATAATTACGCTAGTGTGATAGAGATGAGGAAGAATTAATTAGTATAAAGTGTACCCACATTTGGAATATATCGACTTTTTTATAGCTTAAGAAATTAGAGACCCCTCCCATTTTCCAGCAGTAAATTTTCGTAATCCAATTTTTTTTTAACTTATATGGTTATGTGGGATGGTCCTTTTATCAAATTGGCATTTTTTTTCATGAATAAAAGAATATTTTCTTTGGAAAGATGGTAATTTACTCTCGTTTCAAACCCCTATGTCCTCCTTCGTAGCTTCCTAAATTACAATTTTAAATTTTAATACTTATTTGTTTATCTTATTTGATATTCTACGTGGCTACCCAATGTCAACCTAACCACATCGTAAAGAATGTTCTATTTTGGTTGTATATATTTTAAGCGCTAACGTTTCTTGGGCCTCAATTTTGAAATTCAATTTGTTCAAAGGTGTAGGAAACGCGAGAAAATGCCAATGTTTTACAGATTTCCTTCTATCAAATGTTTTTTGACCAAAATAAATAAATATAGCTCCAGTAGAAATATATAGTTTAATTTCCTTCACTTGGTGATATCAACAGTTGTTGAATATCTGTCATGAGCATAGCAGCATTAGATGGAGAAACTTTTTAAATAAATTAACGTGAACAATGTATCACTGTCTATCAACTCAAACCTGTTTTATTATTAAATTGCATGGCAACATTTCAAACTTTTATGTCTACAAAAATCGCATTTAAATAGCTTTGTAAATATTTTGGGGGACCATCACTCCCTATTTTCTTAGCTTTCATTTTTAAATTTAATAATTCATGCCTTGATAATTTCTGAGTTGGTTTTTAACCCCGCCTGACTTATTTCAATCATCTAACACTTTGAGAAGTAGTTAGGTCTTTTAGTTTAAAAAATTTGAGACCCCCTATATCACCAGCCTCTTTAAAAATAACTAATATTTAAAATATGTTTGTGGTTATTCAAAGTTATCCCTCTATATTATTGACAAATTTAAATTGTCTACCTCCTACATGTACACCCCTAACCCCTCCCTCACCCTCTCATTTCGTCTTTCCTGTAGTCTCATTTTGAAATATAAAATGTTCAGACTTTATAGTTAATTTGGGTGGTCCTTATCTTTGCAGCGTATAAACCGAACGGGTAGTAAGACGCGGTGCTAAATTTAATTGTTCTTATCTTTGCTTGATTTATTCCAGTTTGATACCACACATAAAAGTATTTTATCCACAAGTTTTGAAGATTTTAGCTTTTTCCTCCCAATTTCTATGACTCCCACTTCAAAATCTCAAATTTAAGACACATTTGGTTATCTGAAACCATACTTCCACTAGCATGCAAAATGTAGACTTTCTACAGTACTACTTATTTTTTTCTTATAAACTCCCCTTTTTTCCTGGATTCCCATTAAAAACTTTAAAAAATTAGGAATTTTATAGTTATATGGAGGGGTATCTTTGCCTATATGCAGAATGTTAGTTTTATACTACACTGAGAAGAGGTTGTTTCTACTAATTTTTTTAAGTTTCAAACCGATCAACCCACTTTGAGAATTTTTAAATTATAACATTCATTTGGTTATCTGGAGTTTTATTTATATCTGTCTTTCAAATTTGAATTTATAACCTCATCTCGAAAGTTATTTATAGCAGTAGCTTCTCCCTCACTTATTTATCATAGTCTAAATTTAAAATTTTCACATTGTTTTGTTTGTTTATAATAATCTAACGAGTCTAAGCTCTCTACCACACAGAGAAGTAGTTGAATGTATTTTATTTTTTGTAAATTTTGAGCCCGCCCCATTCCCCTACCATTTCTTTAACTCCCACTTATAAATTTGAAATATTAATATTTATTTGAATTTGAATATTTATTTTAAAATCTCATTCTACCTACTTGCCAAATTTAAATATACTATCACAGCTAAAAGTAGTTTTTATTTTGAAAACCCCTTATACCTTTGCCTCTCACCCTACTTCTCAGGATCCCATTGAAAATTAAAAATGTAGACTTATAGTAATTTGACATGTCCTTTTACTTTACTTATACCTTTCAATTTTATACCACACTGGGAATTATTTGTTTCTATAAGTTTTGAAAGATTTAAGCTCATTCTTCTTACTATCATTTAGAAATTTCCATTTTTAAGACTTATCTGGTTATTTGGAGTTGTCTTCCTAAACGGCTGTCAAATTTAAATTTGCTAGCACATGTAAAAGTTTTTATTCTGTTAAAATCCCCTTCCCTATGACCCAGTGTCCCACTTATTAAACAAAAATGTTTATACTTTTATAATTATTTGGATTGATCTCATTGGTTGTCTGAAAAAATTTCAATCTCTATCACACTGGGAAGTATTTATTTATATTAGTTTTGGTAGTCTTGAACACACTTTTTTACCAACGCACCTCGGGTACCATCGTGTGGAGGCCGTAAATAAACTATTTTCATATTAGTATTTTGCAACCCGAATATCACCATATATCAAATTTAACTTAATTGGAGGACATAGAATTTACTACCCCCTTTTCCACCTTTACACACCTTTAGGTGTGGAAACCCCTAAAAATTGCTCACCCAATTCTATAGAGAAACATTCAGTTAAAATTTAAAGGCTCTATGTCCACTAGTTTAAAAATCCAGGGTCTGTGAATTTTGAAAACATTTGAACCGCCTTTTCCATCTCTTACAGGTTGATGAATTTCACAAAATTCGCTCCTATCTCTGGTCCTGAGCCTAAAGGGAACTTTTACTAAAAATTTCAAATGCCCATGTTTGAAACCCTTAAGCTCTTCTAACAAAACCACAAGCTCCCCCACAACATTTATTGTCTCTACAGGCAAAATTGGCCTTTTAGTTTGAAATTTTACGCAATAATGTCTCATCCCCGTATATCCACACTCATAATAATATTATTAAATCAATATTTAGTTTAATATAAGAGAGAAAACATAATAAATCCTCATATCTGTGCCTTATACTTCTAATATTTATATAAAGTATTTTTAAATTTCAGTTGAAATGGACTATTTGGTCGAAATTAACTGTAGATAAATGTTTTCAATATATGATTTTTCCATGATATCAGTTTTGGTATCTACTAAGTGAGAAATAATGCTTTAATAAAGATGAAACTACAAACAGGTTTATAAGTTGTATAGTATTAACTTGTGTTCATATAATTAAGGCTAATAACTTAAGCCTACCTCAATAAATAAATTGAATGGTTCACCACACAAACATTCTCTCCCCTTTGTCTAAAAATGTAAACACTTTCTTAAAACTTGTAATATTTGTGAAACCAGATAATATACATTTTTGCAGAAACATGGTGGAAAAAAGAGCATAAAATTCCACAAAGAGGCATATATGAAAGAAACGTATAGTTCATTATTCATACTTTACAGATTTTACATAATTTCATCAAAAAGCATAATAATAAACTCCCGTTTTCCGAGATTTTAATATTTTTTTTATATTTACCAATACCTCGGAAACTAGGGACCATTCAAGAATTACGTAAGGATTTTTTTGGGGTAGGGGTGATCAGTAATTTCTTTCGTTTTTGTGGGGGTAGGCAGAAACCAACTTAATAAGGATTTTAACAATGTTTATGGTGAGACAAAACCTAAAGAAAAACCCTTCTACAGGCACGCGGTCAAAAAGGTTGCACCTAGCGATGACAGGTGGCGCTGAAGCGTAGCCTATAGACGTACAGAGCTATACATAAATATAAAATCTCATTTATTTATTATGTGTTACACCTCATTTTACTGCGATAAGTATTCTATAATCTCACATCACCAATCCTTTCGTCTAAAATAATATAATTTATTAAACCGTAAGAAAATTAGGTAAGATCGGAAAGGGGAGGGGGAAAATAAAAATCTTACGATCCCTTAAGTAGGGAGATTTGGCGGGAAGGGGGGTAGAAATAATGAAAAATTCCTTAAGTAATTTATTAAGAGCCCCCTACTGGTCTTATAAAAATATATTTCAAGTAAAGGTTTTTTTAAAAATTCTAATTTTGTTACAACCTTACAATAATGAGTCATTTCGTGTCTCAAATATTTGAAAATATATGATTAAAACTGGCAATATCTGCTTATGTAAATTATCCTTAAAATTATGTTCATGGGATGATTATAACGGCCATTTGTTTATAAGGATAAACAATTCTCAGATAAAAAATTTAATAAAAATTGTTACAGTGGATTTCGAAAAAGCTTGTTTTCTTTCTTTTTTACCTTTAGCAAACCACCCTCAATTTTAGGATAAAATATCTAGCTCCAAAAACTCCTCTGGGGAACCTTATATAAACCATATATACTAATTTTTAGCATAATCAGTAAAATGGTGTCGGCTCTACGCCTCGATATAGACACACAGACAGACGGCATCGTAAGAAACACCTTTTCGGTATCGGGGGGGTTGAGAGTTTTAAAAAATTGGACTTTTTTTAAGAGAAAAGTATTTTTCTATTCAAGGTGTCGATATAAAGTAAAAATTGTATATTGTATATTGTCTATGGCCACTTATGTAAGTTTTTAGAGTTTATAAAGTTTGAGTATTGTATTTATTTTTACATATTAACTATAGTTTTACAGTCTTATGAAGTGTTTAGTTAGATACCGGTACATATTTGATCTTTAAACAAACTTTAACAACTTATGTGTTTTATTGAAACAAACCTCTTATTAAACCTATTCTTTAAAACCAAAGTTTTTAACCTAAAACATAATCCAAACAGCTGTTTTTTTAAAAAAAAACAATCACAACTATTCATGATTAAAACTACTTATAAATCCTTACATTACTTCAATGTTTCCAAATGGATCATGCTACAAATATTTATTTTGAAACACGAGTCTAGATTCATAAAAATATGTAAAAAAAAGTTAATTTGTTACATGTAATTGGGATAAGATTCAGCTTAACGTTACAAGTACTCAACTCTCCATAGTTTACTCAAACGAGATGATATTATTGGTGTAATACGTTCCATAATTTCTGCGTCGGTTTCCCTAAACATTAAATTTTTTCCTTTGCAGTCCACGGCTAATGGTTGAAGATTCTCACTTTAAAGAGGTGGCTTTGTGCAAAATAGCTTGTGCTTTTTGAATTGCCTAGGCCAATGAGGGTATATTATCCTTATTTATTCAATGCCTTTCCTATAATTATATGTATAAAAAATGTATTTGTGTAGCACATAAGAAAATTGCTCATTTAATGTTTCTAGGATATGTGTGGTAACACACACACACACACATATATATATGAGATTTGAGACTCCCTAAGTCATCATGCCCTTTATTGAGATAGGTTCTATGAAAAATTAGATAATCATGTCAATACTCCATGTTGGTAACCTAGCGGTCTAGGGGTAAGGTGTCAGACTTCTGTTCTAGGGGTCCGGGGTTCAATCCTCGGTCCCGGCACAAATTTATCTGGTTGCCAAACCCTTCCTTCACCTCTGACAAGACGTGTATTAATCCTAACTTGTGAATATGAGAAATGTCAGGCCTCCACCGTGGTTCGGATTCCACGTTAAACTGTAGGTCCTCTATTTAATCTCACAATCACCATACTATTACACATTAGCGTAAGTGCGTACAACCCGAACGGGTAGTAATACGCTGTTCTAATAATAATAATAATAATAATTAAAAATAATAAAAATAATAATAATAATAAGACTCAATGTTGGCATCACACATTGTTAATGTATTCATGCAGAGTTCACAGTGAATAACCATTCTATCTTGTGTGCAAGATAGCCTGCAACATATTTAAAAGATAGAACGGCAAAAAAATAATTATATAACCTTATTTTGTGTTGATAAAATAACGTTAAAATTGTTTGTGTATTTTCATAATCGCTAGTTCCTATTTAAAATACCATTTATTTAATAACAAAATATGTTAAATAGTAAATAGGAAAGAATTTTGTGATACCTATCTATTTTTTATCTAACATATCAAAATAATATTTATGTAACCTACTATCCGTTTTCACTGAAAGGTTTATCAATACTTTAATGGACTAGACTAGCCCTTAGCGTATTATACAAGCCACAATGATACATTATAGTCTATAATAATAAAAGGAAATGTTTGTCTGTGTTTGTCTGTGTGTGGTGCCCAGTCAAATATACCGCACGCAGAGATCTGAAATTTTAACATAGGTGGACGAAAGGGAGGTCGAATGCACCTTGAAGCAGGCTTTTTAAATTTTCAATTAGCTTTTTAATTAGTCGATTTTAAACAAATTTTTGAAGAAAATATTTTCTGGTTTAGAATTACGCTTCAGACATACGGGCACCATGGGGGAAGGGGAGCGACGGTGGTGGTGCTTATATAATTCTTATACCACAGTGGGTCACGGGCAACATCGTACGGGATTGCTAGTAATTCATAAAATAAAGCTTAATAGCTTTTAAGATAAAAGGAATGTAGGGTATTAGGTTGAATACTTGCTTTAAACTATACATAATTTTATCTATAATATATGATTAATTAAACTTTGGAACTGATTTAATTTTTATTAACAGACAGAACCCCCTTTCAAGGTCGAATGTTGAAGCAGAATTCTCAAACAAACGGCCCAAGAGTCATAGCTGACAGACCCGTTTGTCTGCATTATCTGCATATTACTATCCCACCTTAATCCATGTACTCACACAAATTACAATAATTTAACTTAGTGTTTACTACGTAATTTTAAATAAAAAAAACCTTTAGAACTATTTCAAACTATCCTATATTTTTGTTTTAACTTTAATTACTTAAGTGTGGTAATTTTGATTCTCATCGGGAAAATACCAGAGTTTAAATTAATTCATGTTTACGTTAATGATTTTAAATACATATCATCAAATATTTATTATAGTCCTGCATTAGTAGCCACGAGGTATGGTATCTATCCTTCCTCTATCAAATAGTCATGTTTTGATAGGGTTACAATTTCTGGGATTGTTTTATACAGTTCTATATAAGATATCACACATTTAAAAACCCACTTTATTATTAAAATTTAAACTATTTAATTGGTCAGAACTTTCAACCTCATTTTGGTGAAAACATTATTAAAAAATATCTAACCACTTCTTCAATAAATTGGTATTTCTAGACGTCTGCAATTCTCCTCAGGGCTCCTTAACAAATTATTGCAGTTGAGAGCCAGTCCCTTAGTTAAAAAAAAATCCATTGTGTTTCAAGTTTTCTTTGTAATGTGCAGTCATAGTAAACTTATTTGTGTGGAAGGATTAATGATTAAGGTGGTGAAGGGGGGTAGAGATGGGGGAGGGTGCTACCTAAAGCTAGCTTGGGGACCACCAGCAGACAGGTTAACACGAGGAGCTCATATTTTGTATCTGCCTTCTAGTACATTTGAGCATAAAGTGAGTCGTTTAAAAAATGCTCACTTGATTGCGCTGTAGTCACTGGGGATCGCACTTAGCGATCCAAACGTTGAAAGGGTAAAGCCTCGAAAAGTAGTGCAACACGTTTAACCAAGCGGCTGTGGTTCTGTTCATTCCTGCTCTGTGTCCTAAGACCAACAGCTAAGCTATTTGTAAGAAGTTATGCGTTTGTGTAATCTAGGATTTTATGGTAATGTATGAAAATTAGGCATTCGTAGAATTATGTTGGTTGCTGTTTATGCTCCGGTTGAGGATGAATACTAGAATGTGAGAGTGGAGTTTTGGAATGACCTCAATGAATTAAGTCCTCGATGCTTGGAAGCAAGTGTTAAGAGATATGAATGGATAAGTGAGTAGGCAAAAAGAAAATTCAGAGAGAGGGTTAACAATGTATAGTGATGACAGGGTAGATGAGAATGGTATTCGGTTAGTGAATTTGTGTTTAGAAAAAGGTTTATTTGTTTCAAACACATGGATTAAGTACAAAGATACCCATTTGTATACCTGTCAAAGAGAGTGATTCGAGAAAAATGATTGATTTTGTAGTGTATGATGAAAGACTTAGAAGTATAGTAATAAATATTAAGGTTCTGCGTGGATCTGAATGATGAAAGAATTACATCCTAGTGATCACAGTAGTCGAGTTGGATAGGAATTTTGTGAGGATACAGTGCAAGAGTATTATACAAGTGAGCGTGAAAAATTTGCAAAGTAAAATTGTAAGAACACAGTATGAAAGATTGCCGGGCGAAAAATTGACTTTACAAAAGAATGAATATAATGTCATAATACATGATAATGGTATAGGAACCGCTTGGAACATATCAAATAGGCTGTAGTGGATTGCGTGAATAATTATGTAGGACTTTATTGGTGGAAAACTTTAACAAAAGAGAAAGATTCATGATGGAATTAACAGGCTACAGAAACTGTGAGAGCGTGGAAAAGAGTATGCAAAGGAATTATTCTTGTGATGATTGAAACAGAACGTATGAGTTTGTGGGATGTATATAAAGAGAAAACGATTAATGGAAAGAAAGTAGTATAGGAGATTAAAGAGCTAATGAGATTAAAAGAAGGATACCGAATGAACAATGATTTTGAAGGAAATAAGCTGCAAAGGAAGTAGGTAAGGGGAAAACATCAAAGGATAACGAAACAAGGAGTGCAAGGACATCGTTCCTTTGTACAAATGCAAAGGCAGTAAAAGTGTATTTAAGTATTATAGGGATATTAGTTTATTAAATATTACAGGCAAAGTTTTGGCGAGTGTTTTAATTAAGAGGGTAATGTGGTTTCACGCCATACAGAGATTGCATGGACAAGATATTATCATTTTAGTATCTGAGTGAGAAATATATGGCATTAAAGAAGAAAGTTTATGGTGCAATCTTTGATATGGAGAAAGAATACGATCAGGAAAATAGGAAAATATCATGGAATACATTGAGAGAGTATGATGTGGATATATATTAGTAACTGCATTACTTATGGTAATGTTTGAAGTAAAGTGTGCATTATAGTGAATGGGAATTTAAGAGAATCGTTTGACATTGAACAGGGTGTTGGACAAGGTTGTTCTATGTCTCTATAGTGGTTTAATGTAGTCAATTGATAACTGTATGAGGGATGATCATGAAGACACGGTAGATGTACAAAGAGACAAAGTGAATTAGAGAGTGCTGTTATATGCATATGATGCCATACTAATGGCTGAGAATGAAAGTTATTTGCAAAATGTATTAAATCTTTTAAATGTGGTGACAGGTAGAATGGATATTCTTATAAAAATATCCCAAGAAAGGTGAGAGTTTTTTTATAAGTTTGAATCAAGAAATGATTGTAAGCTTAGTATTTATGGAAAACTGTAAGAAGGAGTGAGTGATTTTGCGTATTTGGGCAGAATGTTCTTTAAAAATTGAAGGATAGCTGGTGGTAGATTGTGTTAAAAAAGTGCGATTTGAAAGAGATTCCAATAGGTCAATGTGAAAGAAGCGTCTTACGCTGGTTTGGACATTTCAGAGGATGAATGTGGTACAAATGATGAAGAAAATATATAAAGGTAGAGTGTGTGGGGATAGAAAAGAAGGGGTAGGCCATGTAAGAAGTGACTAAATTGATTGTTGTAGACGAATGTGTAAAAAAGAGCCACTATAAGAATGTTTAGAATAAAATAGCATGTCTGACTCGATATATGGATTGTCGTTGAAAACAAGGGAGTATGCAAGAATAGGTAAGTATGGAGAAGGTTATTGAAAGTGGATTAGTTAAGGAGTTGTTCTGGAGCTATATGCCCAATTTATTTCCTACTCCGTAAGGGAACGGCGTGTTTATGTGTGTATCTATGTATGTAAGTACGTAATTAAGTATATATATGTATGTATGTAGGTAAGTAATTAATTATATATATATGTATGTAAGTAAGTAAGTAATTAAGTATATATGTATGTATGTATGTATGTATGTATGTATGTATGTATGTATGTATGTATGTATGTATGTATGTATGCAGTATGAATGGGTGGATGGAAGGATGTACAACATGGTAAGAATTACGTCATGTTCTTGTCGTTACTACAGTCTTAAGATTTATCTTTAGTTTTAAAGTTGAAATATTTCTTATTAGTTTCTACTTGGAATTTAGTTTTGTATTTTACTCCGGCCAACAAGTTAGACAAAATACAAATAAATGCTATATTCAATAGTAGGTCTACATCACAATAATATGTACGAGTAGTAACAGTTGATATGTGATTTAACACATCATTCTTAGAAAAATCTCAAAATATTTAAAAACTATGTTTTAATTTAGTGATTGATTGGTATTAATTATAAATTCAAATCAGTTGAGATGAACTATTTAACAAACAAAAGATTATCAACCACCACATTTAAATGGATCAACAGATTAAAAATCCATGTACAGTACATACATATAGACTCAAAGAATATCTATGACAAATTTCGTCAATATTGAGACTAATTATTGCACATCCAACATCTGGATAGACAGGCGAAATGCCAAATGGTCAAGTTAAAACAGGACCTAGCCACGCTCAGTCAATTATCATTTAGTTTGTATTGAAGTATAAAATATTGTTACATATATGTAGTATTTAAATTATTGGTAAATAGTAGTTTAAAGTTTAAAATACATAAGTTATATTTTTTTTCTGAGCAACGTGACCAGAAACCAAGAAGGAATGGAGAAACCAAGTTTAGGTGAACACGTCAACCCAAGGTATTTAAAACACCACATATAAATGTGTGGAATGGTTTAAACATTTCTTGTAACAGATGAATTTCTCATTAAATACAACTCACAATGTTTTTCTTTGTGGTAAGCGTACAGCTTTGGAATTCATCTATGACAAACTCTTTCAAACCACAAGAGGATAATAAAAGAGAAGGATCGTTTTGTAACATGTAAAGTGTGGATTTTGTGGTATTTATTTAGCAAACAAACTTTTAAACGTGATATTTCTAAATACCATTAGATATCCAAAGATATTTTTTAAAGTTTTTTAATTTCGTGTAAATGCTTGTTGTTGAAGTTAAAGTTAAAATTGGGAGCCCCCGACAGAGTAAGCTCAAAGATTTCGTGGTTGATTCTTAGCATAAGAAAATATTCGCTAAAAAATATAATCATAACAAGAATCAATATTAGATGTTATATGGTATTAATCTATTTATGGAAAGAAACTTAAAACTTTTGTTTTTGCTAAATATAAATAATAAATACAATGACAAACATAAGTGATCACCAAACATCTCAAAATTCTCGAATATCGCAACAGAGTGTCTTAACAATGAACTATAAACCTAAAGTGGGTTTCTTTCAGAATTTTAAAGGAGGTTATTGAATCGAACCATCATTCGTCACCTAGACAATAGTTGCAGTTAAGGGTTTTCCCGTCATTATCCACAACAATGGAGATACCCAGAAATTTAATTAAATATAAATCAACATCCAAGAATAATAACGGGCTATACCTTTCACAATGTAGAAAACGGACAAAATAAATATACACCTAACCAGTGGCATATCCAGGGGGGGCGTCCGGGGGGGCCAGCCCCCCTCCCCGAATCTTAAAACGGAAACTCAGCGAGTAGATTTTTTTTAATTATCACTGCGTCTTACTACCCACTCGGGTCATACGCCTATGTACTAATTACTCTACTTAAATTTAGAACAGGCACAACATCCAGCCCCCAGCCGTTAATTTATTCACTGTTAAATGAGAAAACCACATTTCATCAATTATAAATTTTTCGGCCATGCCGGGAATCGAACCCGGGATCATTAACTCCGAAGGCAGAGACTCTACTGGCTGAGCTAAAGTGTTGGACTCGAGTAGATGTTGGCAGGAAGTACGGTACAATTTGTATTAATTAAAAAAATTGTTATAGTGTGACGCTGACGAATTGTAAAAATAGAAAAAAAAAATTAGTTGTAAATGTTAACACTTCTATTAAGCAACTCTAATTAATTCGTTCTATTTGTAATCTGTAAATTACGAACTTTTTTTCCTACTTAAACAAATTTGTTTAAAAAAGCGTGCCAAAGCTTTGAAAGATATTTTAGTGGTAGCAGGAAAGGGAAATACTGTCCTTCACAAATACTGTGAAACCAGATGGGTGGAGAGACACGATGCTGTTTAAGTATTCCATGAATGTTTCGAGTATATCATTGAAGCATTGGAAACTATTATGAGCAACGAAGCAGAGGCAAATGGCAACGCTACTTCTCTTCACACATGTTTATGTAAATTTGAATTTATCATCACTCTTACTGTTATGTCAAAAATGCTATCCATGACATACATAACAACAAAATATCTACAAAAATCTGTAGATATAAGTTCAGCTTTGGATAAAATTAGTATGACAGAAAAGGTTTTTGCCGACGTGAGGAAATGTGGAAAAGAAGAATTTAAAAAACTGTTTACAAAAGCTGGATACATATCTCATAAATTAGAAGTTCCTATAAATGACCAAGAACAGTAGGTACTAGGAGGTACAGAGCAAATGTTGAAGCCAAAACTCCAGAAGAATACTACCGCCGGATTGTGTTCTATCCTTATTTGGACGAAATATTAGCTTCATTGAAAGGGAGATTTTCAAACCATAGGGATCTATTAAGAACCCCTGATTGTTTAATCCCCGTAAACGCTGTCAACAAAAAGTTTAGCGACTTGTTACCGGCTTTGGAGTTTTACAAGGATGATATGCAGCACACCAGCAGAGATATATTGGAAGCGGAATGGAGCCTTTGGGCATCACACTGGGAAGCTACAGACTCTCCAAAGCCAAAGAATGCCGTCAACACATTAACATTTTTAGATCGAGAAATGTTTCCCAATCTGACAATTCTATTAATAATTTTGGCAATAATACCAGTGACCACATCATCCATTGAAAGATCATTCTCGACTTTGAAGAGACTGAATAATTACCTGTGCAACAGCACAGGTGAATACTGGCTAACGTCTTTAGCTTTAATGACTGTACATAGAAACATAAAAGTGAATATCTCAAAAATTATAAATCACTACAATCAAATCAATAGAAGATTCTCTTTAACTTAAGGGTTTGTGACTTTGTGGCTCGTGCTAATAGTTTTTATTCGCCTTATTTAGTTTATTTTTTTGACACTATGGTTTCCCAAGATTTTTAATGCCAGTGTTGATAATATAACCAATATTTAAACACTATTTCTTTCATTTGTATTAGTTTTATTTAAAATCACTACTGTACTAAATACTATTTAACTATTTATAATTATAAAGCTAAAGAATAGCTGTAAAAATCGTAAATTGTTACCATGTGTTAAGAATTATTAATATTATTAATTATTATTATAAATTGTATTATCCCCCATATCTTATTGTATCCTTATACAGTATACAACCTAATGTAATGACCAAACTAAATGCCTAGTATTCCTCTTACGAGCTACATAACTGGTTAGTGGTTTATAATTATTATGAATAATCTAAAACTATGATTATTGCTGGGAATTGAGAAATACAGTTTATTTACATATTTTCAAAAATAGGCTTTCATATATTGAGGCCCCCCCAAACTTGAATCCTGTATACGCCACTGCACCTAACCATATATTAACACATCCTCTTTTACAAGAACAAACAACATTTGTGAATATAATTGTACATGTTTAATTACGTTAATTTTTAATATCGAACTCAAATAATCCAAGTGGAGGACCGCCATCATTCTGAAGTACTACTATGCACTACTTATGGTGCCGATGCGGGATTGTCTGACTGGAGGAATTATTCATTGTTTGTTTTTTTCTTTTTAAAAGGTTTTTAGTTTTTTTCTTATGTATTTATTATAATAATGACTAACGAATTAGATATATTGGGTTTAATTGTTTAATCATTTTACTAACATAATTATTCAATCATCTGCTATGACCATATGCTTAGGAAGTCTCGTGTACGAACGGAATGGCTTTCGTTTCTATGCTCAACTATCAGTAATGCACAAAGGATAAAAATAGTGAATGATACTTCAGATAATGTTATATTAGGTCAATTTGTTTAATTTGTTTATTGACGATCTCGATCCTTGTGAATTAATGAATGGTTTGTCTTTTATTTTGTTATTTTAAGATTATTTATAAACCTTTCAGAAGTTATAGATAAAAAAATAATGTTTTTATTTTAATTATTGTAGCATTTAATACTGATCGGGGAAATCATTCAGTGAAGACAATCCAAAAATGTAGTTCGGAGACTTTCCTCGTAAAAACCCGTAAAGAGGTGTGTTTGAATTCACCTCGATGAATTTTGTTTGACCACTCAGTCAAGTATTTTCTGGTAAGCGCCAACTTTTTCATACTTTGACATCATTTTCGTGGAATCTTTTCATATTATAATTTGAAAATAACTAGTAACCACATTTGAAGTGCTACTTCATTAAATTCATTTCTAGGGGTAAAAGTTACTTTCTTTAACTTGTGTGCAGGCAACGGAAGTCAATTTTACTAATTATTAATACTTTGGGTGGCCAACTAGCATGACCACTATGTTGATATTTACTTACGCGTCATCTTTGTAGCCAACTTGGAAAACGTCGAATAACTTACGCCTATATTTATTTTACCTGACTTAAAGAACTTTAATGACACACTTTTATTATTAAAAGGACATTTATATACTTACTTATCAGCTCAAATAATATTAGTTTATATATTTATATAAATAATTTTAATGTTTTTGTAACGTATTATACACATTTTAACACTTAAACTTAATGAAGCCCTATAATAGGTTTAAAGCTAATACTACCATATTTAATAAGTTATAATAATGCGTGGCAGATGTACAGGATGGCCCATAAGTAGTAGACCATACTTTGACGCGCCGTTACTTCCAGAAGAGTCAGCATGAAAAGAAAACAGATGGATTATTTAATAATGTTCTAAGTTTTTCTTTTCTTACAGGTTAAACTTCTGAAATAGCGACTAGTAGGATTCCTTTGAAGCAAAGAATTCGGTGCGTACGCCTGTACTCCGCAACCGACAACCCGCAGGAAGTTCATTGCCGTATGCGTCTTGCGTATGGATTGTATGCACCAAAGCCGAAGACCATTGCACATTTAAACAAACACTTCAATGCAACTGGCACCGTACTGGATATGTCGTGTGCAGGAAGACCCAAATCTGTCAACACTGCCGAGAAGAAGGAGCGGCTGCAGCAGATGTTAGCGTCGTCACCCCACCAATCCAAATCAACACGTTGGCTGTCCGCAACACGGGCGATTCCCAGAACACCATTACAGCGAATGTTCAAAGATATGAAATTGAAACCATATCTTTCGAGAATCATCAACAGGTTGAATGAAGATGATCCTGATCGCCACCTGCAGTTTTCTGAAGAGTGGCTCACCAAGTTGGAAGAGGACCCATAGCTGGAACAGTGTGTTGTGTCGACTGATGCAGTCAAATATCACCTGTCTGGTAGTATAAACAGACATAATTGTGTTTACTGGCGTGAATCGAATCCAAGGGTGGTAGTTGAGTACGATGATAAAAGTCCCGGCATCATGGTCTGGGGTGGTGTTACGTATCAAGGTGTCACTGGCCCTTTCTTATTTTAAGACTGCGTCAATGTGAGAATTACCTGAAGCTCATTAGGTACACTGTTTAACTTTTACTCCAAAGAGAGACCACTTTGATAAGTTGTGGTGTAAGCAGGATGTAGCTACCCCTCATTATGCCAGAACAGTATGAAATTGGTTTGACCAGGTATTCCCCGGACGTTAGATTGGACGTCGTGGGCCAATTTAATAGGCCGGGCCGCTCTCCTGACCTCACCTCACCAGACTTTTTCCTGTGATTATATTTAAGAGGTAAAATTTACTCCCACAACATCAACACCCTACAGGACCTGAAGGACTCTTTAATGAGGAATTTGCTGCTGTTGCTCATAAACTGTGTGCAAAATCGTGTGAAAATGTATCTTTGTGATTACAGCCCTGTATTGACGCTGATGTTATGCACGTTGATCACAAAATGGTAAACCAATATTAAAGAGTGTTTGTGTTTCAAAATAAGCCATCTGTTTTCTTTTCATGCTGACTCTGCTGGAAGTTACGGCACGTCAAATTATATGTTCATATGACATAGTTTTTGTATGTCAGTACTACTGACTTATTTCCATGTGTCCATAAGGCATAGTTTATAATTGTGGGCTTTATGCTCTATTTTGCTATATCTATTAGATTTAGTTGCAAATATTAAGATCAAGATTAGGCTCCTTAGACTATATGAGCATGCTGTGACTAGTTTAAAGAATAGAATTAAAATATGGAGGATACAGATCATCTATTGCTTTGTTTCATGACCTAATTGGGTCTGTAACTGATATTGTCTCTGATGTGTCTAACTGTGTACTAGATTGCAGTTCGCAGCCTGTGGAAATGTTACTTGTCCATAGGAGTGGCCCTCGGGGTTTTGTCTGTTCTGTACAGCCTCCTTGTGGCACCTTAAGCATTAGTCAAAGATGCTCACTATTTGGTCAAGTATTATTTAACCCTTTCCAGGGTGACAAAATAAATATACTTTTGGTTGTTCAGGCAGTGCTAATTAGGAATGGACCGGCCGTAGTAATCTTTAGCGCCTAGATTCCTGTAGTTCTGTAGTTATTTATATTTGAAATTATGTGTTGTAGTTGAAAGCCTCACAGTCAGCCTGCTGGAGTAGAGCTATGTATGATAAATTTGTAATTAGAATTGATTACCACCACTAATTTATATTGCCTTAAAGTTGCTGCCTTTCATCCTATTTGGTGACTTAGTAATTGTCCTGCTTTAACGAGCAACAAGTTACACACTAAAGCTCACAAAAATGTATCAATATATTTGCCAATATCTCAGAAACTGTTGGTTTTATAAAAATATATTTCCAATAAAAAGTTGTTATTTTTAATAGTACTGAAATTTTGCAGTGATATGCTATTTTGTATCTCAAATAGTTACGGAGATAAGGAAATTTCCGCTTCTGTATAGTACCCTAAAATTCATTTTCATAGGAAAAAGGAAATATTAATTTTATTTATAATCTTAATCAATCCCATTATCCGAATTTTGACTAAAATTGTTAAAACCTATGTTGAGAAACTCGTTTTTTCCCTTTTCGCTTTTTATTAGTCTTCTCCTTATTTTAGGGTTAAACAGACACACAAACAGCATTGCAAAAAACACTTTTTAGGGTTTGGGGGTTAATGAGACGTTGACATCCATCAACATTTCGGGTTAGATTTTTTTACCTTTAGTGTTCAAAAAGTTTATATATATATATATAATTGCATATATCTTGAATGTTATTGGTTTTATAAGAATATGTTTCAAATCAAAGGTTTGTATTATAAATAGCCATATATTTTTGTAATGATAGGTCATTTCAAATATCAAAGAGTTACGGAGATATGATAAATAATAAGAATGTACGTATTAGACTGGAGCCCTTAAAGTCATTTTTACGAAATATTGAGAATAGCCATTTTGTTTTGAATATGTATAGATGTTCATAAATGAAATATAATCAAAATATTTATTGCTTATTTTGAGTAAATCGATTTTTTCTCTTTTTGCCCTTCAGTAAACTACCATTAATTTTAAGGTTAGATATCCAATTCCAAAAACGCCTCAGGGTAGCCCTATGTAAACTCTAGATACCAAGTCTTAGCCCAATCGGTAAAATAGTTTAGGATCTATTCCGAGGTGGTACAGACAGACAGACGGAAATTAAAAAAACACTTTTTTGGATTAGGGGAGTCATGAAACGTCAACTTTCATCAAAACCTCGAGTTCCATTTTTTTTTTGACGACCACATTACTTTCTCTATCTAAAAGATAGCAAGAAATTAAAAATAGATAACAGAATTGACAAAGAAAGAGAGAGAGAGAGAACCAGAAATGTGATGGAAAGATACAGTCAGAGAAAATGTGATGGAAAGATCGAGTAAGAGAAAATTAGATAGAAAGGGAGACGTAAGAGAGAGAATAGAGAAGGAGAAAAGAGAACAAGAAAAAAAGAGAATGAGAGACGAACTTACCAAACTGTCCCCCCAAAAAAAGCTTGTACTTGGTTGGTTAGTCCAGTTCTACACTAATAGATCAGCCAGAAATAACAACTTTATGGCGTGGTTTCCTCTAACAGGAAAAACCGATCGTTTTGTCTAGAATGAAAGTGATGTGGGTAGAGATTAAAATTAGGAGTAAAATTAAATGGACAACTATCGTGCCTCACTTCGACTAATAGTGTGGCTCTTCAATTCTAGACCAATGCCATTCTTTAAATTATTGTCTTTTTTCATTAAAGTTAGATACGAATCAACGAGCGCGAGAACTAAATGTCATGCTATTTTAGTCTGGTTTAGCTGGTGACGGATAGGTCAGGCTATGGATTTGGGTCAGCTGTACCTAGGATAGTATTTTATAAATAGTTTCCCACTTTCCATCCAAGCAAAATATAATTATTGTTACCAACTATAGTATAAATAGTATTATTATTATTATTTGTAATATTAATATTATAATTAATATGTATAAGATAAATTGTTATATTAAATTTAATCTTTATATATTAATTACTTTACCTTAACCGTGGTACCTACACAAAAATAATAAAATGGCAATTTGATTTCTTTTAAATTGTGAACTCCAGAGATTTGAAATAATTGAAGCATGATTTAAAGTTATAGTTTATAATTATACATTTAACAAAATTTTACGTAATTTTTTTTCTACTTTCGAGTGAGCATAAGGTAAATAGTGAGAAGAAAATCAAACTAATAGTGTTATTAAAAGGCTCACAACCGACAATTTTATGATCGTTGAGGAGGGCTTTAGTGTATTTTACTCTTGAGAAATATCATTTTTAGAATAAATTAAATACTGTGTTATGAGAGCATTTTCCTCCAAGTAGACGACACTCTTAAAAAAGGAAAGTTCTGCCACGACTCACCACAACGCAACGTAAAGCCAAAATCGTTAAGTTACGTGTAGTCATTCCTGGTATTGAATTTTGCATACTATCGTTACTGTCGTTTGATCAAGATGACCTATCACGATAGCAAAAAATAATTCTTTATTTACCTAAAGATATTATAAAAACTTGTTTTATAATGATCAATTCCTTCTCCCCACCCTTTTACTTCGGCACGAGGTGCGTGTGCAAATTAATCATTAAGGTTTATTGAATTGGAGAGTACATTTTTTGCACCCTGTCTTATTACCCGTCCAGACTGTTAGCTAACTACGCTAATAGATAAATAAAAGATTTAACAACGCTAATGAAACATCTTAGATTAGTCTATAGCGTGTCTGTATACCAAGCTAAGTGCCCCGTGTTCGATTTCAGACATATACGAGAAAATTATCACTGGTAAAATGTGGGTTTACCCTTTCACAGTGATCAATTAACGGCCGGGGACTGAATGTTGTGCTTGTTCTAGTAATAAGTTAGATCATAAGTCATAAGAAGCTATGACAGGCCTGGCCAGCCGGTGGTGTAAAAGATATGGCTTGAATAAAAAAAACTGACCCAGGCCACAGATTGGACACTGTAATGGATGTAAAGTAGATTACATCGAATACCAGCCTTTCCTTCAAGGCACCAGCAAGCTAGGCCAAAATGGGCGTGACGTTTATTCCGCGTTCCCATTGAGTCGGGTAAACGTGAAATTTAATTTGTATACAAAATATTGCAAAGGCTGTCAGAAAAGTCTTACCTGATTCTGTGAGTTTAATTGCAAAGGCTGTCAAAAATGTCTAACCTGATTCTGTGAGTTTTATTTACACTTTAATATTTGTTGATTTATAGTATTTTTATTTAAGCATTGCTATGATAAATGGCTATTTAATTTTCTGACTTTTTTTTTCACCACGTTTCACTAATCGTCCGGGCTATATAAATTAGGCTTATTTTAGTACTATTGTGTAGATATAGTAAAGATATAATTTTGAGGAAATGTACTCACATTTGCGTAGAGGTTAGAAACAATTGAGTGAAAAACACTCTCAGAACACCTGGCTGGGATCCAAACAACGAACTCTCCATCACCAACAAACCAGACTAAATGTACTTGATATCTTGACTACGTGCTTACCTAAAATATATATATTTTAAACACATTAAAAGTTTAAAAAAAATACCATTGTAAATACGTTTATATCTGGCGGATAAGACAATATTTAAGTCAGTGTCGCTTTTACTGCACAGTTGTGTACTAAACTGCCATTGTAATAGTAATCCTAAGGAATCCACAGAGTCCGCACAGAATCCGCAGAAATCTCTCTGCTTAGTGGCGCAGATTTTCACACATTCGATAGGCGATTTACGAGAAGAATCCCTTGTGTTGTCGCGGCGGATATTCAAAGTTCTGTTGCCATTCGCTCGCACATACTCGTGCGAAATTGAATTCTCACAATACTTTGGAACCAGGACGAAATATCGAAATCGACTTGATGTGGCTCCAGATATACGAATACAACTCTCAATCATTAAACCGGATATAGGAAGAATTTGCCAAAAAAGAAAAATATTACACACTGACAAATTGACGTTTTTTGTATTTTTTTAAACAAAGAATCTGTTAACAAAATAATTATTTAATGATATTAGAAGCCAAATTTTTTCCTTGACAGGCAGGTATACAAGGCAGTTGAATTTATACATCGGACATGTAGAAGGACAAAACGTGTATTTGCCTTCCCCCCTGGAACAATGTTACTCTCAATAATAAAGAAATTTGACACTGAACCAAGAAAAATTTTCACTTTGGCCCCTTGTATTTATATGCTACATTAAAAATATTTAAGAAGTTCCGTTATGTTGTACAAAATACAAAAGAGTTCCGTGACAAAATTTAATTGGGGGACGCTGTACTACTCTATCTAATTCTTAAATACTAAGACCATCAAACTAAGTTAGCTCTAAAATAATCGAAAAGAAAGGAAGTAAATTAATAAGTTACCCCCCACCTCCTGCTTATACACTTAAATGGGATCAAACTTAGGCCTTCCAAGACATAAATATTAATAAAAATCCCTAGCTCAACGAACAATACTACCGTATTATTTTAAATGTCTTAAAGGTTTGTTATTATTTTTATCTTATTTCATATTTATTTTAAATGGTAAAACTTTTTTTTTCTATTTGTACGGTATTAAACGTTCAATTTATGGATCATCTGATAATATAAACCCAAATATGGTAAAGAAAAGTCCTTCCTATGTTGATTTATTTTTCAAGCTGAAATTCCCTTTTCCCCATGATTAAATAAACGGGTTTGGGGGAGTCGAAAGGAAAACTCTTCATCAGGAAAAAGGACTACCAATTTAGTTAAACTAGGATTAAATTTAAAATAAATAGCCCGTTCAGGATTTTTTATAGTCTTGCTACTTAATCGGGCTATACGTGTATTCATATTAGTGGTGTAGGGATGAAAAAATTTACCCACAATTGTTTAGTGGGAGCGTGTAAGACTTTATGAAGACCCTTATCTCAATACACCCAGCTGAGATTCTAAACCCAACTTTAACGGCATCAGCAAGCCAAACAGACGATGTTGACACCTTAGCCCTCATGCCCACCTATGCGGGTCGTAGTCCGTAAATGATTAACTCGAGCGTAAAATATCGCTGGAAATACAGATTCCCAATCAGTAATTCTTTACTCTGTAAGAATAATTAAATTTGGTTCAACTTCAAGTGTAAAAGGTCCGACAACCTAGCTCAGTCGGTAGCATGTTTATTTACTGAGCTATGAGTCTGGGGTGAAATCTCTGTCTCGACCGAAAAATTTATAAATGGTGAAATGTGTGTTTCCTCTTTAAAAGTGGTGAATTAACGGATGGATGGTGTTTCTGTTCTAGTTTTAAGTTAGGTTGTAAGACTTGTACTGATATTATCAGTCATTTCATAAATTGCACGTTAAATACCTCAAATAACTAATAGACTTTAAAATAATCATCGTACAGCCATGGAGCAACTATAAATACATTATACTTTATATGCTTGTCTGGGATACATATCTTCTAACCCAGTTTGTGGAAATATTATTCAGTACTAATGTACCTTTGGCCAAGGGTCACCCGAATGTACTAAGTGTACTTCCTTTCCGTGGGGGCTCTTGCCATTTCACGATGAGATGATGGTGATTGTGAATATTATTATCTAAAGTCAGGGGGAATTCTAACTTAAGCCTAACCAAACACACTCTAGAAACAATTACCCTTTCGTGAAAATCCCTCATCATATCACCCGGTAGTCAAACTCAGAACCACTAGCTTCGTAGCCAGATGCACTAATCACTATACCACAAGGTCGGCTGAGGGCAAACTAAGCATCAAGGTACGCATAAAAATAAAATATACAGTGAGAGTAAAGTAACTTGCGCCATTTTCTAAACGTATCACGTTTTAATTCACCAAAAAAAAATAGGCAATACCTAGAAAACCTCACTGCATACAGAATATCGTTATTTCAACTAAGAATAAATATTACGGTGTACCACACAGAATTTATCCATCCTTTTCCTTAAAATAGAAATCTAAAAACCTGTAGGATGTGTTAAACAAAATAATAGGTTTATAAAGTTTCTTAGAAACACGATACCAAAGTTAATAAATAAAGTAATATATACACTGTAACTGACATAACTCTACGGCGTTAGAAACTAAGAACACTGTTACAGAAAAATTTAGAAAAGATAAACTTTTTGTCCACCAAAGAAGATAAGAATAAAATTAATTTTTAAAGACCTGAATTAAAAGTAAACCTATGTATATTTGCTTTAATCTTAGAAACAATAGGTTTTATAAAATACATTTCAAATAAAATATTGTTATCTTTAATAGAACTACAGCTTTACAATAATTATAAGCTATTTCGCATCTTAAATAATGGTGGAGAAATGGTTGGTCAAAATTGGAAAATTACCGTCATGTAAAATACACTCATGTCATTTTCATGAGAAAATGAGAATTGTAATTTTATTTCTAATGAAAAACAGTGTCAAGATATCAAATATAATCAAAATCGTCATAGCAAATTGTGAGAAAAACTATTTCCTTTTCTTTATACCCTTCAGTAAACTACCCTTAAATTTAGGGTTAGATATCTAATTACAAAAATTTCCTCATGGTGACCTTATGAAAACCCTATATACCAAGTTTTAGCTCTAATGATGAAATAGTTCCAGCTCTAGACCATGGTATGGAGAGACAGACAGATGGCATTACGAAAACCATTTTTTTTTTCATTTGGTATCATTATATCAAAATCTCGAGTTCAATTTTTGTATAATCACAATACTTCTCTCTCAGAGGTGTAGAGATTCATTAACTAATACTAAAACAAATAGATTGTTTTGATTACGATTTACCGAAACTATTTCATTTTAATGAATGCGATTTGAATAAATTATTCCTTCTACCCACTAATTGTCAAGATGTGATGGGATTAATAATGCGGGTTGTGTGTACGTTATTAAATCAGGTAACTGAAGACTTTAAAAATATTAAGGACAGTAATGATAGGAAGTTATTAATCATATGTATTAGTCTTATTTAATCATCACGTCAAATTACTCGTTCGGATGATACGCATGCTACACAATATATATTATTTATACTAATGTGGTACGGATGACAAATAAAGTCGTAGGGAGGAGGGAGTTTGAATTTAGAGGAAGTTAACACAATTTTGCGTCGAGGTAGATTGAAAAAAAATTAAAAAAACTTTTAGTGTACCCGACCTTAAATCAAGCCCAGGTCCCCCCTTTATCGGCAAACCAGTCTATTTCAAGGGTGTCAATCTTGAAATAGACTGGTTTGCCGATAAAGGGGGGGACCTGGGATCGATATCAGGTTGGATACACTAAAAGTTTTTTTTACTTTTTTTTTCAATAGGCCAACGAAGTGATTATTAACATTATTTTCAATCATAGTATTAGCTTATTTTATTTGACTTCCTTAGATTGGCTTGTAATAAGTATTCAGTGGGTGGGGTGGTCTAATAGTTTTATTTTTAGTTGAAGGAAACTTTATGTTTTCTTGACAGTCGCAAGGTTGATAAAAATACTAGACCTAAATGCTTCGCAAATATGACGTGTTGTCACATTGGTAAACTAATTTAATTCGCATCGCTTGTCAACGTGACGTAACATATTGGAGAGCGGACGAATATGGAACTAATTTTAGTGTAATTTTCAACTTATGAATAATAGTTAAAATTACCACTGATTGAACTACGTGTCCTTTCAACTAATTTTAAAAAATCACACATGGTTTATCCCGCTTACTCCACGCAAACGAGTGTATATTTCCGATAAAACTCTACCTGACTCATGCCTATCCCAATAATGCGTTTTAATATTTATAAGTGAAACCCAAACGAGTACTAATATACTACTTTTGAGGGAAAAAGTACTATATACCACAAAGTAAATTTGATCTGCCACCATTTTCAGAACATTCTCAAAAACATAGAAAAATTATTTTAACAATATATTAAAAAGGCTTTACTCATATGTTAATTAATACCTACTTTGATATGTGAATCGATGAATACGCGGATTAAATGTCAAAATTTTCTTATCAAGTTTGCCGGTAGCATTTCCTAAACTGTTTGGCACGCTACCTCCAATCAAATTCGATTAAATTTCCTCCATATTCAAACTTCCTAATAATAATAATATTTATTATTATTTTTATTTGAAGGAGTAAAATTGGATAGGCCAGATGGTTAAAAAAACGCGGTAAAAAGAGTAAAAACTAATAGAACAATAAAATTCCTCTCGTCCTATAATGTGACCGAAAATAGCCATGATTTAAATATGTTTTCCCAATCAGCGGAAATTAGCAACCATAATGGTAGAAGCAATAGGCTGGAGGTGTAAAATAAATGCTATAAAACATAGATTATTTTCAGAACCGTGTACCCGGTCCACAAGCTTAAAAATAGTTAAATGAAATGCTGTTAATGCATTGATGTTTTATGTATGTTAAAAAGTTTTTTTTTGTCCTACTTCTATAATGTGGTATTATTTGTCACACTACTATACTTTAATTTGTTTATCTACTTTGTAGATATATTTTACAACTTGTTTTATTTATTTTTGTGGTTAAAATATGCTTAATTATTTAAGGAAGATTTTTAGCAATGATTAAAATAATAATAATAATAATAATAGAATATGGAGAACACTCGCCTCTTTATTAAACATATTTATCCTTAGAAGATATTTGTTGATTTCTTCTTATTTTCGTTATCGGCCATCACTATTCATCTTTAGGCATCATTTGGACTGGTTACAAGTGAAGAGCAGGTCTCACTCAGAATTGAAATAAAAAAAGTAAGGGAAAAATTTTAATTTACGTCTAAATTAGTACGAGTTTAGATTTTGGCAAATGGAAATGAATATTTTAACTATATCTTTTTCATCTTCCATATCTAATTCTAAATATTTTCAACTTTAATTTCATAATTTATTTATTCCTAGAACATGGACAAACCTTTAACCTTTGTTATTATGTATTAGTATTATTCTTAGACTTGTAGAAAAGCAATTTTTTTTAATCGTTCCATAATAAGACATTTGTAATATTATTTGAATAAAATTAAGGTATTCCTCTTAGTGAAGCTTTGAAACATCGGGTGACCTGGTGGTCTAGGGGTAAGGTGTCAAACTTCTGTGCTGATGGCCGGGGTTCAATCCCCGGTCCCGGCAAAGATTTATCTTATTACCAAACCCTTCTTTCACCTCTGACAAGACATCTTGTGAATGTGAGGAATGCCAGGCCTCCACCGTGGTTCGGATTCCACGTTAAACTGTAGGTCCTACATTTCATCTCACAATCACCCTACCATTACACATTAGCATAAGTGCGTATAACCCGAACGGGTAGTAAGACGTGGTGCTATTAATAATAATAATAATAATTTAAAATATCTAACCAAATATATGCTGTTCCCCAATAGAGTTTTTTTAAAGTGTAGTTAAAGAGTGGGTAGTAAATTCATCGTTAGAAAGCTGAGATTCCGGTGAAGAGCTAGAGATTATTGAATTCTATTCTTAAATTTTTACCTCGATTCTTCGATACTCGATTCTAACTGGAATAGGCCTCAAATGAAGTGGGAACGGCCATAATGGTTAGTGATAATAGAAAGAAATAGGGCTGGCGTGATAGGTAAACCATTTTTTAACAATTTGATTTTATTCTGGAAATTTCGGTAAACGTCTATTAAATATTAATTAGACTTTTAAAACATTATTGCCTTTACAAATAACAGTCAGGATTTTAATTTTGAAATAAACTTCACTGATTTTATTATTATTATTATTATTATTGTTTAATTTGTGACAGTATATTTGCAAGGCAATCGTAAAATATTTCTTAACAGAGGGTTGGTATTTGTTATTTTGGAGGCTAATTTGTATTTTTCTCTTGAATACATTATGTTAACACGGTAAATATATTGAAGCAAAACATCAATTTTTATGTTTTCAAATTTAATGAATACTTTTATAAGTTTTACTATACAATAATATGGTATGGTTAACAAAAAAAGCGTTACAAACGGCCTTTAATATCTGATATTAATTAATCTCTGAATAAAACATTTACGATCATTTGCACGGATCTTTAGAAATCGAGGCACAACAATTTCGGTATTTTCTCGATTAATGATCCTATCGATTCCATTAAGAATCGATCGGTATCGAGGAATTAAGGAATCGAATCTCCCATCAATATATAATATTCCTTAATCAATTCATCAAGTGTTTATTTTAACCTTTTAGAAAAGACCAACTAAATCAAACATCAATTAATATTTTATCTTATGTAGAAATATTAAAAAAAAAATTGTCAAAAATATTCTTTGGTTTCTTTATTCTGAGCTTAATTAAAACAATTGCTTTGACTCCTATTACATTCTTTAAATTCCATCATTTATTTATGTTAGGAAACATTTTTATCTATTATTTATTTTGTTAAAAATCAAGTAAAATATTAAATTTTATGTTATATTAAGTTCCAAACTATAACTAAGAACTAGGAATAAGAGTATGGAAACATTTAAATAAGAAAAACATACTAAAGATGTCCGTTGTGGTTTACATTTTATTTCAGTTAAGCCAAATATAATACAATTAGTTATTCATTTTAAAATATAATCATACTAAATTAGATTAATATTACGTGCATACAGGAGCAGTTTATTTACCATCGCCAACAAATTATACTAGACAAGAACCACACCTTTTTTACATAGGGGTTAAATATAGTAAGAGTGGGCGGAAAGGCGAAATGTTAAGAAATGACGAACCTGTTATTGGTTGTCAAAATTGATACCATTTTAATAGGTTATGATTTTGTTGTTATTTATAATACAAACCGAGAAAAATTGAGCTTCTGTTTTAACTTTAACATTTTGTATTTCGTTGACCCGTCTTATTATCTGTTCGGATCTTTGTTTCATGATAACTTTCAAATACGTGGACCCATTTTAACGAAATTGTACAGTGATATTATTTGAATCTAATCTGAAGTAGTTAGCTTTTTGATCTTGATATCAGTTTCAGGATGGTAGCGACTGAAAAATATGTTTGTTTGTTCCGGTATAGCTTCCAATGAAATAACAGATACGGAACCTTACGGGAGATTTGCTGCGCACTTCAAGTCAGGTAAAACTTAAAATATCCAGTGATAACAGCGCTTACAAGTGGGAATTTTTAAAACAGCTCACTTTCAAAATTTTCCTATTGAGAAATACAAGCTGAGAGCTAAGAGCTGCCTTCTCTCCGAGTACAATAGTTAAGCAGGTAGCGGTAATCTCTTACCCCGCTTTACACCCCTTTCACATTGACCAAAACTTTTCAAACAAAAGAGTGTTGGACACAAATATACAACGCCAGTGATTCTACAGTGTTTAAACGTAAGAGACACGTGGTCTTGGGAATGCACTTGTAAAATAATTCTTAAATATTTTGTGACCAGCATCTGCGGTCACAATTCTTTGGAATACACCTTTTCATTAAATAACTGGGGTATCAGAGCTTGAATCCCAATCGGGTGTAATAAGAGTGTTTTTTCCTTAAAATATTAATAAGTCTCCTTCGACGCAAATACGGGAACTTTCCTAAAAATTTAACCTTCCTCATTTTCTTTCCATTTGAGTAAATACACGGATAACTGTAATGGGAAGTAAGACACAGTGCACAAAATATATCAGTAATTAAAATTAAGTACTTAAGTTGTAAAGGTTGCATTTATTTCTACACTTTGTTGTCAAATTAAAATAAACAATATAAGTGATATGCTACTTTATTAACTAAAAACAAAGAAAGTTAAAAACTAAGAGAATACAATGAAAAGAGTTTCCTAAGTATATATATTTGGTATCGTTAATACCCCCTTATTTTAAACACTGGAATGATTATATCCAACATTATCTTATAATAATACCCGCCTCGGTGGCATAGTAAGCTAACGCACTGGTTTCGTGTTGAGCTAGACTGCCGAGGATGGGGAGACCAAGGTTCGAATCTTTCTCAGTTTAACTCGGGTTGTTTTCCACTCTCCCTCCACGTAAATTTGGGTTCACCTTCTCTATATCCAACCTTCTCCCATTCTAGCCCATAATGGTATTTAGTACTTAAGTGTATGAAATGAACGGATAGTAAGACGTGGTACTGAGTATTAGTATTATTATTTAATATTAATGTGCAATGGGAGTTAATAAAACCGGTTTTAAATCATTTTATAGTAAAATCAAGTCTGAAAGTTAAGTGTATCTCCTTAAACGCGCTTTTAGGATTACACAATAAAAAACTCGTAATGTTTTGTCCAATTAGACTTGTCCAGCACCTTCTCGTGTCTGTATGGAAATTTAAATACCAATTAATCTTAGTAAAGGGGAATAGAAATAGATATAAAAAAATTTACACTTAAAACTCTTTCAGTGTAAGATTATTTTTCTATAATAGAACAATATTTTCACGCAATTAAAAATTGCAAATTTTCTTTAAAAATAAATATTTATATCACAATAAAAGAGTTTAGTAAAGGGAGTAAAATTGTTGACAATACTAAGTATTTGAAAAAATTATATTCTTAACTATACCCAATCACAACTATGGTTATTAGGTATTTGATATAAAAATTATCTACTAAAGTAAAGAAAAAATTCTTATTATGTAGTTTGGATAGGTTTGAAACTAAAATCTAATCAATATAATCAAAAAATCAATACAGTACAAAACAGAAATAAGATTTAACAGAAATTAGACTAAAATATGTGTAAAACTAATTTGGAAATTGATACATTTCATAATAAGCTGGTTACTTTGATTTCGTAATGTACTAAATCAAACCTTGACGTTTTTAGCTATAACATCCTTACTTTATTGGTGAACATCAAGAGCTGTCATAATTTTGAAAGTTCCTTTGTGTACAATCCTAAGCTAACCATTGCAATCACAAATAAGTTATTTAAATTAATAAATAAAATATCTTAGAAGGAAAATATTACCTAAACCACAATCTGAATGCACAAACGAGTGCAATCGCAAGGTGACCGTCGTACTCCAATGACAATGCAAATTTTACCTAAACACGATCATAGAAACATGTTTAAAAAAATCATCACATTTCACCAATGAGCATAAATTAAATAATAGACGCTTTTACAGATACATATTAAGTATGAAGCATAATTATTATCCAAAGAGAATCATGGTCACCAAGTTATGTCACCTGATTTGGTTTTTTTTAATTGTTATGTCGCTCCTAGATATGCGATAACAGCTATGTAATTGTAAATATAATGTATCCACTTTATGATAGTATTTAGTTTGTGTGTTGATTTACTTTTAGTATACATTTTTTCCTCTGCCTTTACAAATCTAAAGTTCAAAATGTCTTACTACAGCTTAATTTTTATAAAAAGAGCCTTTTAGAAAGTAAAGTTTTTTTGTGGTCAACATCAATAACATTTTCTATTTTGATATTTTTGCTAGCACTGTGCCTTAATATTCCTTCGAGCTATACGCTTATGTACTATTAGTTACGCTATTGTTTTAGGGGTGAGGAAGGTTTAATTAGTATAAAGTGTACCCGCATTTGGTAAATATCGAGTTTTTATAGCCTAGTATATTTTAGAAGGCCCTCCGATTTCACAGCAGTAGATTTACGAATTCCAAATTTTCTAATTTATATGGCTATGTGGAATGGTCCTTTTATCAAATTGGCAAATTTAAATATTCTTTCATGCATAAAATTATATTTTCTTTGGAAAGATGGAAATTTACTCTCACACTCCTTAGATTCCACAAATCTAATTTGAAATTTTAAGACTTAATTGTTTATTTTATATGATATTTTACGTGGCTACCAAATGTCAACCTAACCACAACGTAAAGAATGTTATATTTTGGTTGTATACAGTTTAAGCGCTACCTTTTCCTATACTTCAATTTTGAAATTCAATTTGTTAAAATATGTAGGAAACGCGAAAAAATGCCAATGTTTTTGCAGTTTTTTTATCAATTGTTTTTTGTCCAAAACAAATAAATATCGCTCCAGTAGAAACATATAGTTTAATTTTCTTAACTTGGTGATAAAAACAATTGTTGGAATATCTGTCATTAGCATAGCAGCATTAGATGAGAATTTTTTTAATGCATTGACGTGAACAATGTATCCTTGTCTAGTTACTCAAACCTGGTTTATTATTAAATTACAGAGACATTTCATGCTTATATGTCTACAAAAATTGTATTTATATAGCTTTGTAAATACCTTAAGGGGACCTTCACTCCCTATTTTTCGAGCCTTCCTTTCAAAATGCAATAATTCAGGCTTTGATACTGTTTGAGTTGGTCTTTAAACCCACCTGACTTATGTCAATCATCTAACACTTGGAGAAGTAGTTTATTCTTTTATGTTTTAAAAATTCAGACTTTATAGTTAATTTGGGTGGTCCCTATTTTTGCTTGAAGAATTCCAGTTTTATATCACACATAAAAGTAGTTTATCCAATGATTTTGAAAATTTTAGCCTCCCCCATCCCAAATATCTATAACTCCCACTTCAAAATCTCAAATTTATGATTTATTTGGTTATCTGAAGTCGTAACTCTACCAGCATGCAAAATTTAGACTTTCTAACATACTTAATTCCTTTATATAAACTCCCCCATTTTTATGGACTCCTAATATAAATTTAAATTTTTTTGGACTTTTATAGTTGTTTGGAGTGGTGTCTTTGCCTATATGCAGAATTATAGTTTTATACCACACTGAGAAGATTTCTAATAGTTTTGTAGCGTGTCAATCAAATTGATTGAACACCTACAAGTAAAAAGTTCACTATTTATGTAATTGGGTGCCACGTTAAAATTATATCAAGATATTGAAGATAAAATACCTCAAAGTTTAAACTCTCTCGTATACTGAAACTACGTATTGCCCTACGTTCAAACACGTAGTTAGTCAAAATAATAATTATCTTTTGATAATTGCTGTTCTAAATATTAAAGAAGAGGACTAATATTATTATAGCTATGAATAAGATATGTGAATGCATACCCTTTGTTATATGATGGGGTCAGATGAAGAAACTTACAGCCGGCCATGCGGCCCTCAAGAAGTTGGAAAATACACATCTATTTCTTTTCATAAAAATAACAGTGGAAATCAAATAACTAAATTAATACTGATACATTTTGATATAGGATATGTGTGTATAAACTCACCACGGCCAGATGTCTGCAGATATCATTAACTCACTTCTAAATCACAGGATTATCTATAATGGCGGTTCCACGTGGCACAAGACTCGCCAGTTCAGTTGGGGATATAGTCTGAAAATGGAGATCGGTGCTTCGACCTCTTGCGCAACTGCGCCTCTGGTGGCCGACAGAAGAAGCTCGTCAGTTTGTGTCTCTTCTCCTTTACTCTCCTCGTTTATCCTTCCTTATTTTTACGTACGCTTCTCAATTCGTTCCCCCTTTTTTCTCCTCCCTGTTCAAGTCTGGTTGTGAGTATATATGGGACGCGCCGCGGGTTAAACACTAGAGAGCGGTTCTACACAGCCAAGGATCAACAAAGAACCTCTGCCGGTGAATAACCAAGACGGGTCATGGAGTCTGGGTCGTCAGAATCGCCTCCATAGCGGCATTGAAGGAGGATGAATCGTCCTATTCAACGCGGTGGTTACGAGAACGCCGCAGCTAGGGTATTGGTATCCAGCGGTCGTCATTTAGTCCCTAGAATTTAGTTACTAAGTTAGGAGAAACTTTATTTTTCAAATGGTTTAACGTGATGCAAATAGTTATTCAGAAGTCCTTTTTTTTTAAATACAAGAGAAAATGTTTTCGGAATCTAGTGTCATGTTCAGGACTAGTTAACTTCAATATGGAAGAAGTACCTTGGTTATTTTATGCCTTTTTTAGTCTGATGGACAAGTCAGATTTTAATGACTCATTAAGTCAATTGCTGAGTGCATTATTGTGTTTTTGGACACTGTCCTAACGTTAAAGCCTCCGGCTTAGAAAAATTTGAAGTTTTAGTGTTACTGATTTACACTAACTCACAAGTTCCGATAAATCTTAAAGAGAAAAGTATTCATGACACCCTAAACGTCATGTACATCAGTTCTTTGTTATTGATGGTTACCGCCAGGAAGTCTATTTCTTTCTTTTGCCTTACGCAGTTCAGTTGTTAATGATAGAGATTTGATTATGCGGTCATTGTCCATGGAAAGTATTAGGTTGGGTAAGCAACCCGTGGAAATTGGCCTAGTGTCATAGTGGGGTCCGCGCAAATAATACTATTTTGTTTTGGCCTGTAAATAGGTTCCTAATTTTGTATTAGTTCTAAAGGCTGTTAATGTACTATTGACTGCTCTGGTAGTACCGTAAGGGAACAAGTCCGGCCATAGTACTTTAATGACGCCTGGCCCTTAGCCATCAATCAGCAGGATTCACCAGCCAATTATCCAACAAATTTATTGGATCCCTGTTAATATTCAACCCTGCCAAGTGAGACTGTATAAATGTTATCTTCTAAATTTGCTCTATATTTTGCTTTAACTAATTCTCAAATTACTCTCCTTTTAAAAATTCTACAGCCTCTTGCCTGGCCACTGTACTGCCCAGATAGCCACAAGTAATCAAGTAATCCCTCAAGTTTATTTGCCTTGTGAAGAAATTTAATACTCTATAATTTTCTATCTTATTGTAAAACTTGTACTTTTCTTATGCATTTATTGTTCACTAAATACAACTATATTGTCAAATTGATATGTTCAGTTTTCTAATTTAGTACAAATGTACTGTGTGAATGCAGTGCAGTTTTGTAAGTTTTTAACCACTCAACCCACTTTTCCAACACCCTTTGGGAAATTTTAAATTATAACACTCATTGGGATATCTGGAGTTTTATTTCTACCTGTCTTTCAAATTTTAATTACTAAGCTCATTACAAAAGTTATTTCTAGCTGTAGTTTCTCCCTCCCCTATTTCCCATAGCTAAAAACTTTAAGATTTCACATTTTTGGGATTATTTATAGTGGTTCGTATACCTAAGAATTTAAGTTTTCTATCACACAGAGAAGTTGTTGAATATTATTAGTTTTTGTAAATGTTGAGCCCAGCCCCCTTACCCTACCATTTCTTCAACTCCCACTTATAAATTTCAAATATTAATTTTTGTTTGGTTATTTTGAAAGTTCATTCTACCTACTTGCCAGATTTAACTATTTTATCACAGATAAAAGTTGTTTTTATTTTTATAAGCCCTTACGCCCCCGCCCCCCCTCCCCGTACTATTTCCTGGGGTCCCATTTAAAATTTAAAATGTACAGACTTAAAGTAATTTGATTTGTCTTTTTAAATTACTTATACATTTAAATTTTCCGCCCCACTGGGAATTAGTTGTTTCTATTAGTTTTGTAAATATTTCAGCTCATTTTTCTAACTATCAATTAGAAATTTCCAATTTTAAGACCTATTTGGTTATTTGGATTTTTCCTCCTAAATGACTGTCAAATTTAAGTTTGCTAGCACACATAAAAGGTTTTTATTCTGTTTACATCCCCTTCCATATGTCCCAGGGTCGCTCTTATTAAACAAAAATGTTCATATTTTATAATTATTTGGAGTGGTCCCTTTTGTTGTCTGCAAAATTTCAATTTTCTATCACCCTGTAAAGTATTTATTTACATTAGTTTTGGTAGTCTTGAACACACTTTTTACCAAAGCACCTCGGGACCCATCGTGTGGATGGTGTACATAAATTAATTTAATATTAGTATTCTGCAACCCGATAAACCCCCATTTACCAAATCTCATCTTGATTGGAGGACATAGAACTAACTGCCCCTGTCTCCCCCTTTACACTCCTTTAGGTGATTAAATTTAAAAAATCCTAAATATTTCTCTCTCAATTCTATAAAGAAACATTCATTTTAAATTTCAAGGCACTATGTACAATAGTTCAAAAAATGCACAGTCTGGGAATTTCGAAAACTTTTGAACCCCTTCTTTCATCTCTTACAGGTTGATGAATTTCACAAAATTCGCTCCTATCTCTGGTCTAGAGCCCAAAAGGAACCTTTACTAAAAATTTCAAATTTTCATGTTTGAAACCATTAAGATCTTCTAACAAAACCACAAACCCTCCCACCTAATTTATTGTCTCTACAGGCAAAATTGGCCCTGTAGTTTGGAATTTTAAGCAATAATGTTTCATTACCGTGTATCTACACTCGTGTTAATATTATTAAATCAATTGTTAGTTTAATATAGAAGAGAAAACATAACAAATACTCATAGTTTTGCTTTATACTTCTAATATTTAGATAAATTATTTTTAAATAACAGTTGAAAGTACTATTTGGCCGAAATTAACTTTAGATAAATGTTTTCAATAGACGATTTTCCCATAATATTAGTTTTGGTATCCACTAAGTGAGAAATAATATTTTAATAAAGATGAAACTACAAACAAGTTTATAAGTTGTATAGTATTAACGTGTTTCCATATTATTAAGGCTAATAACTAGCTTCAATAAACAAATAGTATGGTGCACCACACAGATTTCCTCTCTATTTTATCTAAAAATAGAAACATTTACTTAAAACTCGTAATATTTGTGAAACCAGATAATATATATTTTTGCAGAAACATGATGGAAAAAATGAGCATAACATTTTACCAAGAGGCATAAATGAAAGAAACATTTTGTTCATTATTCATATTTTACAGAATTTACATATTTTCATCAAAAAGCGTAATAATAAACTCCCATTTTACGAGACCTAAATTTAAAAATAATATTTGCCAATAGATCGGAAGCTAGGGACCTTTCAAGAATTAGGTAAATATTTTTTGGGTGGGGGTAGTCAGTGATTTCTTACGTTTTCGTGGGGGTAGGCAGACTCCATCTTAACTATGGATTTTATCAATGTTTATGGTTAGACAAAATCTATATAAAAAAAACACTTTTACAGATGCGTGGACAAATGGTTGCACCTAGCGATAATAAATGGCGCTGAAGCATAGCCTATAGACGCACACAGCTATACATAATTATAAAATGTCATTTATTTATGATGTGTTACACGTAATTTTTCAGTGATAAGTATTCTATAATTTCACAACACCAATCCTTTTGTCTAAAATAATATTATTTACCAAATCGTAAGAAAATTACGTAAGATTGGTTAGAGGAGAGGAGGGAACGAAAAATCTCACGATCCCTTAAGTAGGGAAATTTAGGAAATAAGGGGGGTCAAAATATTTTTTTTTAATTCCTAATTAATTTATATAAAGGTATTGGTTATATAAAAATACATATCAAGTAAAGGTTTTTTTTAAATTTTAACTTTGTTACAACCTTACAATATTGAGTTATTTCATGTATCAAATACTTGCAAATATATGATTAAAATTGGCAATATCTGCTTATGTAAATTACCCTTGAAATTATGTGCATTGGATGATTATTTTATAGTGATAAGCAATGCCCAGATACGANGGGTCAAAATATTTTTTTTTAATTCCTAGGTAATTTAGATAAAGGTATTGGTTATATAAAAATACATATCAAGTAAAGGTTTTTTTTAAATTTTAACTTTGTTACAACCTTACAATATTGAGTTATTTCATGTATCAAATACTTGCAAATATATGATTAAAATTGGCAATATCTGCTTATGTAAATTACCCTTGAAATTATGTGCATTGGATGATTATTTTATAGTGATAAGCAATGCCCAGATACGAGATTTAATAAAAATCGTAACAGTAGATTTCGAGATAGCTTGTTTTTTCTCATTTTTTACCTTTAGTAAACTACCCTCAATTATAGGGTAAGATATCTAACTCTAAAAACTCCTCGAGGAAACCTTATAAAACTATATATGCTAAGTTTTAGCCTGATCAGTAAAACGGTGTCGGTTCTAGGCCTAGATGTAGACACACAGGCAGACAGCATTGTAAGAAAAACAACTTTTCGGTTTCGGGGGGTTGACATTTATCAAAATTATTTTGGACTTTTTCTACGAGAAAAGTACTTTTCTTTTCAAGGTGTCGAGAGAAATTAAAAAGTGTATATTTAAGTAAAGATGAGCACAAATCATAGTCTTATACGCTTCAATGGTGCAAACACATTTATATACATTCTTAAAACTACTTTCAAATAAAGGCTCAATGACACTATGAATAAAATAATCACAATTTAAGAAGAAAAAAATAGTAAATATTACATTGGTCACTTATCTAACTTTTTGAGTGTATACAGCCATAATGTCCCATTATTTGAATATTGTATTTATTTTTAACCTATAAACTATAGTTCTATAGTCTTATGAAGAGTGTTTAGTTAGAAACCGGTACATATGTGAGCTTTTACACACTTTAACAACTAAAGTGTTTTATTGAAACTTACCTCCTATACAATCCTACTATTTAAAAGTCAAAGTTTTTAACATAAATATTAAGCCAAGCAGCTGTTTTTGTTTGTAAAACAATCACAATCATTCAACATTAAAACTACTTATAAATCCTTACATTATTTCAACGTTTCAAAATGAAACACGCTACAAATATTAATTTTGATACAAGAGTATAGATTCATAGAAATATGTCAAAACACAGTTAATTTATTACATTTAATTGGGATCAAAATCAGCTTAAAGTCACAAGTACTCAACTCTCTAAAGTTCACTCAACGAGAACAGATTATTGATGGAATACGTTCAATATTTTCTGCGTCGGTTTCCCTAAACATTACATATTCTCCTTTGCAGTCCACAATTAGTGATAGGGAATTCTAATATTGAGGAGGTGGCTTTGTTCAAAATAGCTTGTGATTTTTGCATTGTTTAAGCCAATGAGGGTATATTATCCTTACTTTCTTCAATGAATTTCCTAACATTATATGTGCAATACCTTATTTGTGTTGCACATAAGTAAATTGCTCAATAAATGTTTCTAGGATATGTGTGTGAACATATCTGTTGGGAATTTGAGATTTCTTAAGTCATCATGCCCTTTATTGAGATATGCTCTATGCAAAATTGGATAATCATGCCATGACTCCATGTTGGCATCACACTTTGTTAATGTATTCATGTAGAGTTTACAGTGAACTTTTTGTTCTATCTTGTATGCGAGATAGCCAGCAAATTTAAAAGATCGAATGGTAAAACCAATAAATATATAATCTTAATTTGTGATTATAAAAATCGTTAAAATTGTATTTGTATAGTTACATACTCGTTAGTTCCTATTTAAAAACCATTCATTTAATAACAAAATATGTTTGATGGTAAATGGAAGAGCATTTTGAGATACCTATTTATTTAGTATCTCACGTATAAAAATAATATCTATATAGCCAACAATAGCTTTACCCTTAAAGGTGACATCAATACTTTAATGGACTAGACTAGCTTACAGCCGTATTTTATAAACCACAATGTTACATCCTAGTCTATAATAATAAAAGGAAGTGTTTGTCTGTGTGTGTTTGCTTATGTGCGATGCCCAGCCAAATCTACGGCACTTAGAGATTTAAAAATTTTAACATAGGTGGGCGGGAGGGGGATTGAATCTCGAAGCAGAATTTTTAAATTTTCATTAATATTTTAAATTTTGCTATTTTAAACAAGTTTTAGAAGAAAATATTTTCTGTTTTAGAATTAGGTTTCAGAGATACGGGCTTCATT
>CABFOW010001677.1:49341-72873 GCA_902141385.1 Timema californicum
GGGGGGGGGGGGTGTCTATATAATTCTTATGCCACAAAGGGTCATGGACAGCGCCGTGCAGGATTGCTAGTTATTCATAAAAGAAAGATTGCTAACTTTTAAGATAAATAGAGTGTGGGGTACTCACATGTAATATGTTGAATAATTGCTTCAATAAACTGTACATAATTTTATCCATACGTATGGGCCCTAAATGATTAATTAAAATTTCGAACTGATTTAACTTTTATTAACAGACAGAAACTCCTTTCAAGGTCGAATGATAAGGCAGGATTCACAAACAAATAACCCGCGAGACATAGCTGACCAGCCCGTTTGTTTGCAACTATTACTATCCGGCCTGCATCCATGTACTCACACAAAATACAATAATTTAACTTTAGTATTTAATACGTAATTTTAAATAACAGAAACATTTAGAACTATTTCAAACTATCCTATATTTTTGTTTTAACTTTAATTACTTGAGTGTGGTAATTTTAATTTACATCGGGAAAATACCAAAGTTTAAATTAATTCAAGTATACATTAATGATTTTAAATACATATCATCAAATATTTATTATAGTCCTGCATTAGTAGCCACGAGGTATGGTATCTAGCCTTCCTCTATCAAATAGTACATGTTTTGATAGGGTCACAATTTCTGGGATTGTTTTATACAGTTCTATATAAGATATCACACATTTAAAAAACACTTTATTATTAAAATTTAAACTATTTAATTGATCAGAACTTTCACCCTCATTTTGGTGAAAACATTATTTAAAAATATCTAACCACTTCTTCAATAAATTGGTATTTCTAGACGTCTACAGTTCTCCTCAGTGCTCCTTAACAAATTATTGCAGTTGGCAGCAAACCCTTAGTTTAAAAAAAAGGATCCATCGTGTTTCAAGTTTTATTTGTAATGTGCAGTCATAGTAAACTTATTTGTGTGGCAGGATTAGGTTATTTATGACGAGGGGGTGGGGGGTTAGAGACGGAGAAGGGCGCTACCTGAAGCATGCTAGGTGACCGCCATCTCATATTTTGTATCTGCCTTCTAGTACATATGAGTTTAAAGTGAGTCGTTTAAAAAATGCTCACTTTATAGCGCTGTAGTCACTGGGGATCGCGTCTAGCTATCCCAACGTTGAAGGAGTAAAGCCTCGAAAAGGATTGCAACTTTTTTAACCTAGCGGCTGTGGCTCTGTTCTTTCATTCTCTGTGGCCTAGACAAATTTTAACAAAAATTCTAACGGATATTCTTTGAATCTAAGCCCATTATGGCTCAAAAGGTTTTGCGTTTTAATAGCTTATCTCAAGCGATTTTAATTTAAAATTCCAAGCAATCAATCAAGTACCTTGATCATTCTATTTTATTTTGACATATATTGCAAGCCTGACGTCTTAACCCGTGTGAACAACAATTATTTTTTTATTGATATAATGTACTTTTGAATATATTATTGCTGTCTAGCTTGATCACCAAAGAAAATTACATACCTACTCCAAATACAAGGAGAAATTATAGGAGAAATTTTATTTCGTAATCCAAAGAGAAACATTAATAATGTAGTAACGATCGCTTTCTTATTGCAATTTAAGTGTCTATCAGTCAGGAATTTCCCTTTAGATAATTAATATTGATTAAAAATATAACTTTCCAATTTGGCAACGAGCTTAAAAGAATGACAAGGGATTGAACCCGTAGTAAAGAGATACATATTCTTAACTATGACAGAAATATTAAAAAATTGTATAATTCATTATTGTTAATTTTTAAATAACTAAGTAATTATCAACTAAGCGGAAAGTTGTATACACTCATCATAAAGATAATGTTAAGAGCTTTCATTTAAAATAAAGAAATAGAAAATTGATCAAGTGGTTTACGATGTTAGCGGAAAAAAACCTTAGAAACTTCGGCCATCTTGATGACGTCATAGCTCCTGTATACGGAATAATTATTTGGCCTACAGATCTGAAAATTCATAGCTTAGGTAGGTCTAGCCCTCTGCCAAATGTCATGCTCGTATCAAAAGTTTCAGTATCAATTCCCTACGCTACTCAGCCATGTATGCACGCCCTGAAAAAAGATAAAATCCTCCCCCCCCCCTTCCTAATCAAGTGCCATGGTTTATACCCACACCAAGTAACCATGAGGTATGTTTATTGCTTAAGCCCAGTTTTTTCGACACTGCTTCGCTCGCTGATGAGATGGCAAAATGGTATATAGCTTACCTTGTTTCCAGAAAAATGTGGAGTGAAACAAAAAATTTCCAACTCAATACGATGAGCACTTTTTGAGTTTACTAGCAACAAACAAATAGACAGACAAATATTCTAAAAATAGACTATTTGGTTTTCTTATCATTTATACTACCCAGAAAAGGTAGAAATTCCACAAATATTTGAATGTACAGATTGACATTAACGTGTTAGATTTAATTTGCTCCATGTTTTACTATCCGTGTGTACTAACTATAGCTTTATAATATCTACACTAATAATTTGGGGATGAGGAAGGTAGAATTTTGAATAAACGAACATACATTTGCATAAAGGAAAAGTGATTTTTTTTTATCTATACCACCTAGGCAGGATTTGATCTAAGACATACTTTTCACCGGTTAAACAGGCAATACAAGAATTAATGGTCTCAAAATTAAGTAAATGGAGAGTATATTTTATTAAATACACTTGTATTTGTAATGAGAGAGAATAGTTAAATTATCGTACGAAATCAAGTGAGGAAACACCGTGAGTGCATGCAGCCTGGTTGTGAACACAAACCTCTCCATCGTTCATTTTCTCACTCCCTCTCTAACCTCTTACTAGAACCTCAAAGTATACTAGGAATGAGGAGATTGAACAAAAGCCCTGCGGCCTATCAGTCTTGCATGTTCGCTCGTATTTTAATGGAAGAAAATTATAATTAGAGTCAGTATAGCCAACAGTGTCAAATTAATTAGTGGCTAATATTACCGGAAGTACTGCATAAATGTATTCCCTCTGTTTGTACTTTACCCACTTACGCACAATTAAAAAAAATTAAATACAAGAGTGTGTGCGTGTGTATGTGTGAGAAATATTAATATTTAAATATATGTTTGCACTTTTAGTTTACAGAGATATTTTTATGCAGGCATATGTACACATATAAAGCATTATATCAATATACATATATCTATATATGTTTCTTGGACAAAGATTCTAATTCCATAATTTTAATAAACAAGCGATTACCTGCTTCGGTGGTCCCATGAACCAAACGTCAATCCCACACAGTTAAATTTGCCGGCTTATTATGATTCTAATGCTGGTTCGGTACTGAAATTGATATCTATAACCAAGCAAAGCTAGGTTCTGTTTTAACTGAATCATTTTGCAATTCATCCGGCTATCCTCTTTTTCCTGTGTGTATCCTTGCAACGAAATAGCTGTAAAATGCGAATATATATTTTAACATTATTTGGCTGGAACCTTCTGTTTTTCTAGGTTAAATAAACTAAGATATGTGTTCTTAAATAGTTTTATGCGTTTAGTTAAGGCCAATACTCAAAAATATTATTGTTGGTTCCACAATAACTGTTAATTGTGTCGACCGATTTTAACAAAATTTGTCTGGGATATCCTTTGAACCAAGTTCAAGAAGTGTATGTAAATATTTTTTATATCTCTTTGTCCGTTTAAATATGATGGTCACTTAAAATGATTTTTGTTTAATAGCTCATTTCAAGTGATTTGAATTTTTAGATTTTAGGCAATCAATCGGGTAACTAGGACATTTTTTATTTGACATATATTACAACTCATACATCTTAAACCATGTGAGCAACAAATTATTATCTATTAACATGATGTAATTTTTAAAATAGTATTTATTTGTATTCTGTCTAATTTAATAACCAAGGAAAAATCTTCACTTCAAACCCAAGGAGATTTTAAAAGTGAAATTTCAAATGTAAATTCAAAGAGAAATATTAAGATTGAAGTAACGATAAGAGCATGAGGTATTTCTTAACTTGATATACTTAGCATTTATGAACGACGGGAGTGAGGTTTACTGTTCATAGAATTACTTGTTATATTATACTAGTATATTATATTAGCTTATCACTCAGGAGATATCTTAATTTCACTACCTTAGTAGGCCTATCTTATTCTTTAGATAATTTCACTACTCATTGGAGATTGTTTCTGGTTTCAAACGTGAGCCATAAATTTAGCACCTAAGAGCAATTTTACAATAAGCCGGGCTGTGAGATACAAAATTATTCTTGAATCAGAAATTTATTCATAGCACAATTTTCGAATGTTTTAACTTGAAAACAATGAAATTGGGATTAGTAAATTATTTATTTTAATATTAAATCAGTTGTATTCCATTCTTTGTGTTTTAAAAAATATAATTAATAGTTTAGAGAGTTTCAATAATTCCCCTGTTTCCTAACGAATATTAAAGGAAACCGCACTACGAGGTGACGTCTGATTTGAGATTTATACCTAACGATTCGTGTTGTGATAGAGAACTACGTGGACACCATCAGCCACATTAGGATTGATGTGGTGTGCTTTGAATCGATATGAACGGATGTGTAGACATAATATATTTGTTGCATCAGCTGCGTTTTATTTATTTAGCATCTGTGTATCTACCAAAGTTTGCAAAGTTTACAGAACAAGATTCACTCACAGTTTGTTGACAAAGCCTACCTATTTGTAATTTAATGTTTGCTTATACATAGGTTTTAGTCAAAGCGGTCAGCGTGAGAGTTTCATGCAAGGTTGCATCAATATACCAAGTGTAAGAAGTGTGGTGCTTGATCTATTGTTACAAAACTAGAATATTGTGTTAAAATATACATTGAAAATAGGAGTTTTTAGACTGTTGGTGCATATCTAAATACTGCTTTTAGACTATGGTGTTGGTCTAAACGTCTACAGAGGCCAACACATTGTACTTAGAGAAATAATAATAATAATAATAATAATAATAATAATCGACTTTAATGGGGAAGTTAAGGCCACCACCTTTTCTTATCCTTAACCAATAGAATTAAAATGAGGTTTAACAAAATAAGCGTATAACCTGAACGGGTAGTAAGACGCGGTGCTAAATATTATTATTATTATTATTATTATTATTATTATTAACAAAATAGTGTATATAAAAACAAACAACTAGAGCTAAATTATTATTATTATTATTATTATTATTATTAGCACCGCGTCTTACTACCCGTTCGGGTTATACGCACTTACGCTAAACACACACACACACACACACACACAAAAGAAAGTGTAATTACGTCTCACACTTCTCAATCTCGCGAACGAGCTTCCACACGCAGATTAATTGAGACTTTTCTCTTGAAACCATTCAAATCTGATGTCTTTATATCGTTGGTTAGGGTATTCCATGAACGAGAAGCTGAAACCGTGAAAGAATTTGAGTAATGATTGGAATTATGGAGTGGAATGAATAAAGTTGAGTTTTATTGTGATCAAGTGTTGAAATTATTATTATAGTTGAGTGAGCGTAGGCCTATACGTGAAGAAAGTTATTGTGGGGAGATGGAAGTCAATAGTTTCTTTATATAATGACCATCGAGTATAGAGTTCGTCTTTCTTAAGTCGTAGCCAAGTTAGTCTCTTATAGTATGGGATCAAATATAAATCCAACACATGTGTTTTTTAGTCTTTGTAGTCTTTCCACAAGGTCAGCTGTCAGGTCACTGTACACTACGTCACAATAGTCGAAAAGCGGGAGGATATGGGATTGGATAAGATTGGATTTAATAGTTATTGGTATACATTTGTTCAGGTGCTTTAGTGAGTGTAAGGTAAAGAACACTTTTTTTCATACTTCTTTCACATAATTATTACATGTTAGGTTTTCATTTATATGCAAACCAAGTTTATTAACAACCGGTACAAACAAAATAGGGCTGTTATTTAAATTATTTTGTTGTACAGATGCGAAACTCAATGTGGATAGTATTTTTTTTATTTACTGTATAACAATAGATTGAGAATTTTTAGGATTGACACTAAGACCATTTTGTAATAACCAATTATGTTTTGCCCCTAAGTCAGCATTCATATTATCCGCGGCACTATCGATATTATAAAGAGAAGATGATAAATAAAGTTGGAAATCATCGGCATATAGATGATGTTGAGAATGTGGCAAACAACTTTGGAGATAATTTATAAACATTGAGAAAAGTAGAGGGCCAAGGACCGAGCCTTGTGGCATTCCAGATGTCACTAAACGCCATGTTGACCGATTGTCACCTATCATGACACATTGTTGGTGGTCAGTTAGATATGACTGCATTCATTGAGCTAAAATTGATGAAAAATAAAAGTTTGTTTGTAATTTAGCAAGAAGAATATTGTAGTTAATGGTGTCAATAGCTTTGCTAAAGTCTAACAGTGCGAACAGCGTCAACTGTCTTCTATCCGTGGCTAATCTTATATCATCAGTTACATTTATGAGTGCTGTGGTAGTGCTGTGATGTGGTCGAAACCCAGATTGGTATTTGTCTAGCAGCTTGTGATGATTTATGAATCTATAGATTTGTCTGTGTACGGTATATCCAAAGGCTTTTGATAGCACTGGAAGTATGCTTATTGGTCTATAATCTGTTACTGAAGAGGTTGACAAAGAGGTTCTAAGGATAGGCCTCACTGTTGAAGATGTACACAAATATGGAACAATTCTTACTTGTATATAATGATTAAAATATCTCTTATAGGGTTTAAAACATAAAAAAAATATTTTTTTATAAATGTAATTGGAATTTGGCCATTTCCTTGTGCCTTTGTTTTGATTCGCTTGATTGACTGTACAACATCTGCTAGCGATATTGCAAGAAAATTAAATTGATTATGATTTGAGAACTGAGACACAAAGTTAGTTAAAGTCCTATTTTTTAAACGGGATTAAATAAGTTAGGAGTACTAACAAAATGAGAATTAAGATCATCAGACGATATGGGAATTTAACTGTTACCAATAAGTTTGTATCCAGCACAATGGCGGCTCGTGTATAAGCACTGCGGAATTGCAGCACCCCCTATTTACACTTAATATTATCGATAACATTTAATATAATGGGTCATTTTTTTCATTAATTCTCTCTTTATTTTTGTAGTACAATATATATTCTTTAAGCTTAGTGCCAGTACTTCAGTAGCCATCCCCCAGTTTATGAAAAATATACTAAAATCTTTGTATGGAACTGTGCGCTTCACAGTGCCAGTGACGTGGTGTTTGACAGCTGTGCGCATGCACACATATTAGGGCAGTGGGTAGGAAGGCGGGACTGTCAGGTAGAGAGAGCACTGGTGCTCTTGCAGTTCCAGCTAATTAGATTATTACTCTGCTTCCAGCTATTCTATTTGAATAATTTGTTTCGGTTATTTTATTTAACAGAAAGATTAAATGCGCTTGCAGTACTTTCAATGGAGAAAAATTTCCTCACTTGTCATCCAGAGATCAAGGAGAAAATTATTGAACATTTTGCGCAAATTAAAACAAGAAGAATGGATTTCATTTTTAAATGAATATATCAAACTTTAACTGTAACAATTTAATTTAAAGTAAGTAAAAAATTGTTGTTTTTGTTATGAGTTTATCAATTTCCTTAATAAATTTTCTTTTTATACTTTTTTTTCCTTTTACACAATTTTAAAACAAAGGCTAACATTTTTCTGGAGCAGCACCTCCACAAATTTTAGCTACGAGCCGTCACTGATTCCAGCACCTAGTTGTCTAAGGTATTTCCATAAACCCTTAGGCGAGGAGCTATGTAATAATAATTTATGCGTATACAGAAATTTAGCTTTGTGGACATATTGTGTACATTTATTTCTAAATAATTTGTATTTCTCAAATAATTCAGATTTAATTTAAGGGTAGTAATCATTTGTCCACATGTAGATTGATGTTTTAGCTAAAATATGGCAGAGATAACTCCATTATTTAGATATTGGCACTTGCTGTTGATGCATAACATGGTCCAATTGAAGATATAGAGTGAAAAATGTTTTGTGGTATAACCTTATAGTATCTAAATATCAAGTTTGAACCAAATCCATCAAACCGTTTGTTATCCGTGACGAGTTACAGACATACAGACAGACATAGGGACAGATGGATCTGTAAAATCTACTTTTTTGGGTTCATGTTCACATAAAACGTAAGAGTTTGTCGTAATCTTGAGATCAATTTTTTCACACTTACAATACTTTATCTTGATATTAGAAAGTAATAATAGGAGTAAAAGAGGCAATGGAGTAAAACCTCCTCCTCTCTAAATACTCTAAAAAAAGTACAAATTAAGACAAGGTATGATATAATTTGAGGTTTTTTTTTTTTTGAGCAGGCTATGGTCTTCATGGGTGAGCATGAAAACCCTATATTATGTTCAATGCTCAAACATTTTACAGAATATGTCTGCCCCTTGGGGTGTACCTGGTCCATGCGGTCCCCCTCTACCAATAATATATTCCGATTGTGTCCTTGTTTCCAACTATATTGATAAAATAAGGAGTTTGTCTGTCTGTAATAGGTATTGCGTGATATCTACCACAAAGACTTAAAGCCGAAATTTAAAATTTTGGTTTAAATTTTATTTTTATTTTTTTAAATTGGGTCATAGGCAAAAAAAGTCACGGGAAACGAAGGGCTTAATGTGAGCATGTCGGGTGCATGAGTTAAGGGCAGTCAGTATTTTTGTGGTTTTAAATTAATATTTTTGATTAAAAAAAATCAAATAATTCCCCGATAGAAACACAAGAGTCCTTGATCATCTGTCAAAGGTGTCGTGGAATTTAATTAAAGTTTTTTCTTATCGTTTAAATGTTCCTCATTTAGTATGCCTTCATGTTTATTAAAGATAATCAATATCTGTTGATAACACCATGTGAAGAAAATTAAACTAAATTATTCTAATAGAGCAATATTTATTTATTTGGGAAAAAAAGGTGTTTTATAAAACTCTAACCCTTAACCTGCACTCCCCACACTCCCACCTTAAAGGAACTAACTTTAAAGATACCTTCCACGTGCAATCATTAAACTAAAAAGATTTTTCCTGGCCAACGTGGGGTACTTTAACTAGCTTATTGATAAAAATGAGAATGGAAAAAACCTAAATAAAACACTATTTCATTAATTTTGTTTTATTTGTTGAATATTTAATTCTTGATACTAAACAAGAAAGAAAGAAAGACTTAACGTAGCTTGGTGTTAAAATATCTTCAATTTAATATCTTATGTATATACATACTAACTCAATTTTAGGTTTGAATCAAATAACACTAGTCAATGTGATTTTTACCTTGAGAAATATTTTAGTTGTTATTTGTTTGTTTTTTTGTGTTGACCTTGGAAATGACAATAAAGTGTCACATCACATCATATCACAATTTTTGTATATATATAGGTTTTTTTATCCACGTGTAATGCGTGTGGCATACTACCTTTTAGTGAAGGGAATACGACTATGGTCTGTCATATGACCTACAGTATAGTTGTTGAATGCAAACATAGTAGTTAAATTATGATAAAACGGGACACTAATCAGATTTGTAACAACATTTTTGTTCCTCTTTCTCATAGATGTCAGTAGTGTCTCGAGAGAATCGTACTGCTTAAACGCTCACACGATAGCTCTTCCAGTTACGGAGGGACCGGTATAGAGTAAGCGGTTGATGTTTTGTTTGGGAGGTATTTTTATCTTATGATTTTCCTACCATTGAATTGTTATAATGCCCACGCAAAGAAAGTGCCTTATTCACATTGACAATTTCTGCTACGTGTGTGATAGATTTACCATAAAAACTCTGAAGAAGTAATGCTTTAGCAATACCAAACATGGATAGAATTTGATAACTTGGTTGCAATATGAATGATCAAGATGGAAACTAGGCTCCCCTTATGCACTTTTTTAGCTGCTCAACACATATGAAGATGTATCTAGCTGTAAAACTCAAAGCTTATGCCATTTGAAGAAACTATGGTGTAAAGAGAACCATGTTGATGATTCCTATTTCTGTATTAAAAAAATATCTGGGATATAAAAAAAATCAAGCACAGTTTCAAATATTCGAACATATAGCTATATGTAATACGACTGGCAATAGTGAAGACCTGCCAGTTTCAGATCCCCCAAAATATGGGATGAGATGAAGGGATCAGTTATGAAGAATGTGCTAATGAACGTGTTACAAACTTTAGTAAACCATCCACTTCTAAGGATTTGAACTAAGAACTGAGAACTGATAACACGCTACACTTAATAAAACAAGAATATGTTAATGACCTAAAGTTAACCAAAGAGCAATTTGAACTCCTTGGCTCCCGGTTACAGAAATGTAAATTTCTTGAAGCTGAAACTAAATAACATTGTATCAACAACGCACTGGAGTGTGTTATTTCACTATGGAGGACAGTATAGGTAAGACTTTAGTGGTCTTATGAAAGAATTAGACATTGAGGCAAGGATTAAGGGGGATAAAAGGGTCAGTTGACCCCCCTGGGAAAGTTAGAAATTTAATATAAAAAACAAAATGCAAGTTCAACTTTTAGAAAGAAAATACAACACAGATAAGTTATACAATAATGTTTATATATTTACGTGCATATACCTCGACGGGTCCACACGTCCATTATTCATTCATGATTAATCAATGGCTGATATGACTAACGCAAGTGTGGAAAAATATTAGTTTTCATGTAATAATATTTGTGGTGCTTAGCGAATAACGAACATTGTTCCGCATAGAGATGGTAGACCACCACACATCAAAGAAGACTAATAATCCCTTGAGCAGTTCATCCACGAATACCGAATATAAAGTATGTGGGGATGGCAGGAGCGGTGGACTTGTGGGGGACTCTGCCCCCTGGAAATAATTTAACCCTACTTTAAATAAATCCACCTTTATATATATTTCAAATCCTCCGATATTATCTATTATGAAGCTGAAAGATGGCCTTAAATCAAACTCCAAACGATTTCTAGATGAATTCTATTGTAAAATATTTGATGTAGAAGATTGCTCCAAAAAACTACTAGACTAGAGACATCTAGCTGGCACAAAAGTCAGAAGAGGAAAGCTCAAAATAGATTCAAATAGCTACTAGACTGAAGGCATCTAACGGGCACAAAAAGTAGTGGAGGAAAGCTCTAAATAGCTTCCAAGGTCATCCAAATTTCAAAAATGTCTAGGGGAGGACAATTACAAATAGCTTATATATGTATGTTATTTGGAATAATTTTCAGGCGAGTACAACCCCATACAGCCTAGTTTCTGAAATAATTCAATTTTCAAAATTTTGTCGGTTGAAGACCACTTCAAAGATTATCTTTTAGAGGTATCTAACTATCGCAAAAAAATTAAAACGAGGATCACTCTAAATAGCTTTGAGAGGCATCCAAATTTCAAACATTTCTGGATGTGGAACACTTTAAATAGCTTATGAAATAATCTGTTTGTCTTTTTAATAAAGCCGAATACTACTCATAGTTCTAGAATGGACAATTTTTCAAAAAAATTTGAAGGAGGGCCACTCAAAATGGCTCATAAAAACTATCTGATTTTAAAAAAATTGGGAGGATAACCACGGTTTAAAATAGACATAATATGAAATATGAATGAAAAACTATTAAACGGCTTTAAACAGAAATTTAACATTTTAAGTAACTATGTTATTTATAATTATGACCCCCCTATGAAAATGACCTTGATCCACCCCTGGGCATTGATCATAATCTTAAAGAAAGAACGTATCTATTGAGATGTCAAAATTAAGTTTGAAAGCAGCTCTGCTCCTTTAATTCATGCCACTGATTTAAAAAAAGATATATATATGAAAGTATATCCGAGATTCTGGATGCAGTATAGTGCCAAGACTACTCTTGGAATGTCATTGGTGATCTTAAGTTTATTATAATACTTACAGGTTTAAAGGGGGGTTTCCCAAAAAAGTTTTTTTTCTGTTTGTGGGATAATCAGGTAACAGTAAGGAATTATATTGTGCAACAATAGGAAAAATAAGTGAATAATCTGGAATAAGTAATGTGAATATGTCACCACTGGTTGAACCAGAAAATATTCTTACAGTATTAGATATGGTTGAGTTAAGAATTTCGTTGAGGTCTAAGATAAGTTGTTAGGCTATTCACATATCTCACAGAAGTCTTTCTCAATAAAACAGATGCTAAACTTAAATAAAGAATTGCCATTGGTCGCCAAATAAGGAAATATTTAAAATCATATGTATTTGGGACGAAGCTATGGGATACAGAACTGAAATCTTGGCTTTTGTGTAAAAAGTTGTGCATGAATTTCTTGGAAACCGTAAATAAAACATTTATGAATATGTACCAAAAAACTTGGCGTACAATGCTATAAATAAATGTTGAGGTGCCCAATGTCTTTGGAGATTCTTTTTCTACCTTTACATGTGTTTTTTCCCCTAATAGTTTTGGAGTTGTGAATGATGATCAAGAGGAATACTTTCATCAGGATATATCCATGACGGTAAAGAGTTGTCAAAGTCGTTGGGATACTGCCATGATGGGAGATAACTTGAGTTTTTACTTTATCGCAAGTAGAGAAAATATTGAGATCGTAGAAAATATCAAACTCGAGATTTAAATGAATTTCAACGTTTCATTACCCCCCGAATCCTAAAAAGTAGTTTTAAATTTCCGTTTATCTGTACCTCGGACTAGAGCATAAACTATTTTACCGATCGGCCTAAAACTTGGTATCTATGGTTTTTATATGGTTGCCCTGAGGTTTTTTAAATTGGATATCTAACCCTAAGAGTAAGGGTAGTTAGCTAAAGAGCAAAAAGAGAAAAAATCGATTTTTTTCAAAATTTGTTTACACGATTATGATTAAATATAATTTTAAACATTTATAATATTATACGAGTTTTGAGTAAATATCTCCATTTTTAAACAATGGAGTGAGAAAGTCAGTGTGGAGTTCCGTACCATTTATTTGAAGAGAAAATGCAAGATGAAGGCCTACTATAAAAAATATCCGTGAAAATCATTTTAATTATAAATAATGCACATATTAGCTGTACAATAGTATAAATTAATATAGCTCTTGTAGATAAATCTATCTGATTTAAAAAAAAATTGGGGGGATGACCACGGTTTAAAACAGACATGAGATTAAATATGAATGAGAAACTATTAAATTTCTGTTTAAAGCCTATTAAACGGCTTTAAACAGAAATTTAACATTTTAAGTAACTATGTTATTTATAATTATGACCCCCTATGAAAATGATCTTGATCCACCCCTGGGCATTGATCATAATCTTAAAGAAGGAAAGTATCTATTGAGATGTCAAAATTAAGTTTTAAAGCAGCTGTGCTCCTCTAATTCATGCCACTGATTTTTAAAAAAATATGAAAGTATATCAGAGATTCTGGATGCAGTATACTGCCAAGACTACTCTTGGAATGTCAGTGGTGATCTTAAGGTTATTATAATACTTACAGTTTTAAAGGGGAGTTTCACAAAAAAGTTGGATTTATTTCTGTTTGTGGGATAACAGGTAACAGTAAGGAATTATATTGTGCAACAATAGTAAAAATAAGTGAATAATCTGGAATAAGTAATGTGAATATTTCCCACTGGTTGAACCAGAAAATATTCTTCCAGTTTTAGATATGGTTGAGTTAAGAATTTCGTTGAGGTCTAAGATAAGTTGTTAGGTTATTCAAATATCTCACTGAAGTTTTTCTCAATAAAACAGATGATAAACTTAAATAAAGAATTGCCATTGGTTGCCAAATAAGGAAATATTTAAAATAATATGTATTTGGGACGAAGCTATGGGATACAGAACTGAAATCTTGGCTTTTGTGTAAAAAGTTGTGCATGAATTTCTTGGAAACCGTAAATAAAACATTTATGAATCTGTACTAAAAACTTGGTGTAAAATGCTATAAATAAATTTTGAGGTGCCCAATGTCTTTGGAGATTCATTTTTCTACCTTTACATGTGTTTTTTTCCCTAATAGTTTTGGAGCTGTGAATGATGATCAAGAGGAATACTTTCATCAGGATATATCCAATGACGGTAAAGAGTTGTCAAAGTCGTTGGGATACTGCCATGATGAGAGATAACTAGAGTTTTTACTTTATCGCAGGTAGAGAAAATATTGAGATCGTAAAAAATATCAAACTCGAGATTTTAATGAATTTCAACGTTTCATGACACCCCGAATCCTAAAAAGTAGTTTTAAATTTCCGTTTGTCTGTACCTCGGACTAGAGCATAAACTATTTTACCGATCGGCCTGGTTTTTATAGGGTTGCACTGAGGTTTTTTTTAAATTGGATATCTAACCCTAAGAGTAAGGGTAGTTAACTAAAGAGCAAAAAGAGAAAAAATCGATTTTCTCACAATCTGTTTACACGATTATGATTAAGTATAATTTAAAACATTTATAATATTATACGCGTTTTGAGTAAATATCTCCATTTTTAAACAATGGAGTGAGAAAGTCAGTGTGGAGTTCCGTACCATTTATTTAAAGAGAAAATGCAAAATGAAGGCCTACTATAAAAAATATCCGTGGCAATCATTTTAATTATAAATAATACACATATTAGCTGTACAATAGTATAAATTAATATAGCTCTTGTAGTTTTTTTTTAAAAAGCTAACGGTAAAAATAGTGTTATATGTGTGCTATTGTATATTACTAAAATTTGGTAATTCATTAAAATTTTAAATTTTAAATTTGAGTTCATCTTTTGATGTAGATGTAACACATAAAGATAGTGCTTTTGGAATCAACATATAAATTTGCTTTTGAATCAGCCATTTATGTCCCGCAGATATGAAAAAACGTCGACAAGTGTAGTTATTAATTATAAAATAAGATCGAGAATTTTTAATAATTTCGTCTTGGTTCTGATTGTTAACGTGCTTGTTCTATCTAAGTATCCTTGGTTCGAATAAAATGTATATTATCAATACATCTCACTGGCCGTGGATGTCCTCAGTTTATTAATAAGGGTTTATACATTGGTTAACTATTCCTCAACCTAAGGGTATTAATTTAGGATAAGTTAACCCGCATCAATGTGTTGCAAATCTATAAAATCCACAGTGAGAAATATCAAGCTGAAATCAACACTCAGTTCACCTCACTTGGCTGAGATTTGAGTTACGATCACTCAATAAACAGTGACCTTTATCAATGCAAGTTTAACACCCTAGGATGTATGGTCATGAGTGCGGATTTGGACACTATTCATGCACGAAATAAATATAAAATGCTTATCAAATAATTTTGATCCTAAAATATATTCACTGGATAAAAGTCAACATGTAAGCCTTTGCCACTGAGAGAGAACCATTTTGTCCCAAAGCAGCTTACAACCCATTCTTAGCTTTACTCATTTTAATTAACATATTACCAGCTTCGATGGCCACATGGTCTAACGCGCTACTTTTGCAGTAGATTAGACTGCCGATGAAGGTAATATCAAGGTTTCAATCCCGGTCAGATGTACTACGGGTGGTTTTACCAAAATGGTTATCCACTCTCCTCCCACGCAAATAAAGGTACACTTCCTCTAAATATAAGGTTCCCCAACCCTAAAACCATTAGTTTAATTAGTACATAAGCATATAATCCTAACGGGTGGTATGAAATGGTGTTAAAATATTAAGATATAAGAGTAGGGCTAGTCTTAAGTGAGATGTACAATACTTACATGCATTCACATGCAAAGTGAGTAGGAAAATATTTAGGTGAAAATATAAAGCAATACACCCAGCCAGTATTTGAGCTCCAATCTCCCCGTCACTGGCTAACCAGACTAGATGAGTCTGACGTCTGAACCACGGTGCAGGTGATAGAACACTTCAGGCAACAGGAAAATTCTCAAGGTCACTCACCAAGTTGAGCAGATAGACATTGGTGACGGTCCTCATCCTCTTGTTCTGCGCGAGAGTCACCAGCACCAAAGAGTTACCCACAACAGCGAGAAGGAAGATCACTACGTACAAGGGGATTATTAGTCCACTCTCGAAAACCCCGTCACCACCTCCTCCCGAAGGTTGGGCGGTGCCGTTTCCCGAAGGCAGGGTCACAAATCCCCATTCAGTGAGGTTGTCTGTCATGGGGAAGAAGGTGGGGGTGCTGGGTGTTGACATCGTCCTTGCGTTTCTGTTGGGCCCGAAGAAGGGACCTTGAGTGACGACGTTCTTTTCCTCGTGCATAAGAATGTCTAAGTCTTCCAACACACTCATCGTGAGAAAGGAAGCTGTTTTCAACTATTAGGAAATGGTGAGGATATTTACTGACGGACTTCAAAGAGGTATTTACATTATTTTAGGTGTGTGTGACTCATATAGGGGCTCTATGTTTGTCAGGCTGAAATAAGTATGTACTACCTAGAGTATTAGAGCGATATGTACAATCATTCTAATTTGAAACCAATGAAGCTTTAAAGAGTTGCTATTCATCTACTTTATAATTAACTTCTAGACTTTAGCTTTAAATGTTTGAAAGTTACTCAGATGTGCTTGATGCTTAATAAAACTATGAGAAATGCACTCCCGATATTATTTTTACCTAGCTTATAACATTTATCCCTATATTACTTTATTTCAATTATATAAACACTCTCACTTTCTAATAAAATTTATAAAATATGAAAAACATAAATATAGTAGTTGTCCATTAGTACATTCCTTAATAGTATCTAGTTATGACAAGAACTAGTGAAAGAATGTTTGTTCAGCTTGAATAATTTCAGACAAATTAGGTTCTTGATACACAATGCTAATGAATAATTTGTCTTCGTTAAAATTGATATATATTTGTTATATAATGTTATATATTAATAGTTTTTAGCCATATATCACAAAGAATGCCCTAAAATATACTCATATTGATTATTTGGACCACACTATTAAATTTGTATCGTTGTCGGTAGAGCAGATGTTTCCGAAAATTCAAACAAGTTCTTGAACCCTTTTAACCATCGTTTCAATTGTTATTAATGTCTAATGAATAATTTGCCTTCGTTAAAATTAATATATTTTTGTTAGATAATGTTATATATTAATAGTTTTTAGCCATATCTCACAAAGAATGTCCTAAAATATACTCATCTTGATTATTTTGACCACACTATTAAATTCGTATCGTTGTCGGTAGAGCAGATATTTCCGAAAATTCAAACAAGTTCTTGAACCCTTTTAACCATCGTTTCAATTGTTATTAATGTAAATACAATGCACTCTTTAAGTGTATCAATTTACGTATTCGTCACATTCACTAATAATATTAGTTATTATTTTATTGAATTGACAAATATTACATTTGCTTATATTTTACTTACTATACACGCTCTCTTATTCATTCTAAAGTTAACACATATATTATAATAATGCAAAATGCGCTTAGAATATGTTCACTCAGAATAGCTCGGAAATAAAATATTGGTTCTATTTAGTTTTCAACTATTTTGCGATAAAAGACTTTGAGGGTAAAGGTTTGAAATAACTATTGTTTTATATTTTATTATATTATATTGTAATAGGATTTAAAAAGGACTAGATTTTAAACGTTAATACACTTGGAGTGACAAAATATTGAAGAAAAATAAAATACCAAATTATTAGTTTAAATTTTTAACAACAATATCGAGAAAAATAAACATTTAGAGAGTGTTGTAATAAATTACTTTGTTTCCCAGTTATATATTCATATTTATGAAACGTTGAATTGATATAAATTTTAAATATATTGAATAGATTATTATTCTTCGGATGAAACTAATTTCCTTTATTAATGAAACAAACACCAAAAAAATGAATTAGTTTTTCCAATATTTACAAGACCGTGGTAGAAAAAGGCCGACACTTCCCCCTACCGAGGAGAAATGAAATTAGAATATAGCTCGTTCGCGCGTGAATAAATAGTTTCTGTTAGCGTCGGGTCGCTCTACAGCTAAACCTTTCCAAACGAACCAGCTCGGGTGTATCCCAAGCGACGACTGATGTCGTGTTGCACCGTCAGAGGCGCCCACGCATTTCCTCCGTTCCAGGGGGAAGGAGGGATGATTCATGTGAGGGGTGGTGTTCTTTGGTCTAGGTTTACGTCCTTTTGATTGGAAGTGGAGGGAAAGAGGGATAGAGTGGCTTTGATAGGAATAAAGGTAGTTGGAAGGGTGGTTTCTTAGGTGTTTACTTGATAAGGCAGGGAGTTTCTAAATGACAATAACCCAATTTTAAGGGTATCGTATGGTAGAGTCACTGATATTTTGATAATAGTTCGCAGTCTATTTACTTTGAGAGATTAAGGGACATCGCATTTACGTGATAGCTTAACTTTAAAATGGTGATAAAATATTATAAATAAGAACTTTCAAATTAATTTATTTTACTTTTATTTTATTTTCTCTTTCACACCACGTTTCCCTACCTATCTAGACTACGAGAATTTTAACTACGATAATGTGCTAGGGATGATAAAGGTATACTATAAAAGATAACCACATTTGCGTGGAGGGAAATTGGGAAGCCAATCAGGATATAATTATATCAGTACACCTATTTCATGATTCTAACTCTATCCCCTCCTCTTTCTCACTTCCAACTTACTCCTCCCACTCCCCCCCCCAAAAAAATTATAAACATACTTTAATAGCCTGACATTTAGTCCGCATACCCACAGATGCGAGTGAAATTAATTGTAATCCATATAAGTGTGTTTATAACGTTTTAATTATTTTATTCAATCGTAATATTTATACAGCGAAACCTTAGGCAGTCCCTTTATTAGACGGAAATTCGTCTTAGATGTAAATATTTTCCAGTTCCATGACTTTAGGGTAGAGGAACATTTTAAATTCATCTGATTAAATGGGAACTGTTTAAGAGGGAAAAGGAAATCAAAATAAGTCTTTATATGAAAATTTTCCAAAGTTCCGGAGTTCACCGTTTAGAAAAATTTCAGGCAAACTATACATTCTACAGAATTTTATTTTCTCTAGCGGACCGATAGGAACACATTAAAACAACCTTCAGGTTGTAGACAAATCAATCAATCAAATGTAAATGTTTCCGTTCACTTTGGGAAAAAGTGACAAGATTTGAAAAAATGTGTCTGGATTATTTAAGTACTTACACATTTTTGTTGAAATAACCGTAATTGTTTGTTCAAATGTAACAAGGGAATAGCTTTACTACAATGATGTTGATAATATATATTTATAATTTGTGTATGCTAAAGTCGTAAGTAGATATATCTATCGTCTCATTTATAAAAAGTGGCTAATTTTATAACCTTTTCTCTGTACCCATTTAGCCCTTAATGATAATATGGAATTTAACTTGTAGGAAAGAGTTTCATTCCTTTAGTGTTATATGCTACGGACATACACCAAACAAAAATTATTTATGTCAATGTCCTTTTGTATTTTTTATTGTTTTTACAAAATTAATTCATGTTTTAAATATATAAATTAATTTTTTATGTAATCTCCCTAAATGTATTTAGTTAATCTTAGTTTGCAATTTGACCTGATATCAAGGTTATAACAAAAACTATTATAATTTCTCGAATGGATACATATTGTAAGCAGGAATTTTTTTGAGCTCAATGCTATCACGGATCTTAGTTTTGTGGGCTACCATAACTAAACAATGTATCTTACAATTTTATCTATCTCCATGTATGTATGTGTATCTCTCTGTCTGTGCCTGAAACTACAACTGAAATGAATTGATGGATTTCATTTATTCTTGATATATAGATGCTAATTTATCGTATGTTGAAGCCATATGGTGAATTGGATTCTATATTGAAAAGTAAGAATAGTTTACTAAAGTCTAATTTTTGGTAATTATTTTTTTTTTTAGAAAAGATCTCGAACAAGTTTGTTTAAAATTTATGCCTGGGGAATGTACTACATTATAAAAAGACATTGTAAAGACACACAGTATTTTCATTCGTTCCAAATTATAATCTCTACTCCTTATAAAACAAAGTGTCTGTTTCTTAAGATGTATGAAACCACTTAACTGAATGAGATGTAGTTTTTTATATTATGCAGATTTTAATCGGAAATGTTTTAGACTATTGATCAAACTAATTGAAACAAAATGTTAGTACTAATGTTTTCAAATATGTGGTCTTAAAACGGATGATCAAAGATGAACTCTCCTATTGAATTTAGAATTAATTATATTTCTCTACATCTCAATCACCAAATCTAAGTAGTATGTTAAAGTTATTATGTTGAAATACTCTAGAAATGTTATGAGCTATTTAAAATTGATCTATATATTAAGGAACTGGGCAGCGACTTTAAAGTTAATAAAAGTATAGTACATACACCGTGGAGTGGCAAAAGCGAGGACTGACACAAGCTCAGCTACTGTCATGAACTTCAGGAAAAAAATCGCACTCGATGGTATAGGTTTGGAGATGAGTTTGGAGATTCCGAATTCAAACATAGACCCACAACTGCATAAAATTGAAACTAAACATATGGTCACGGCCCATATGAAAATTTTAATAGATCTTCTTTGTCCATGCAGCAAAAATTATCCAAAGAGCATTTAAAGAGCTATGTCGACGAAAATCACAGATATTCCAAATACCATAGACGGTATCCCGACAGTGGAGGGCGCTCGGCAACGATTCGTTCTCAATGGTTGAAGATAGTAAGTCGTTGGGTGTGTCCACGAAAACCCGTCCTGTTGAGAGTGTTCGGTGCATACATTAATGTGGAGCTGTGCAGTCTCATCAACGCCATTAAATATGACTGTAACTAAATCAATAAGGCAGTGATAAAGTGATGTTTAGTATTTGATTGACCAATGAAGTGGAACAATTTCAGTTGGGGTTATTCATGGTGCTATGCTTTTATCTGTAATGTACTGTGCATCATGCAAGTTAATCATTAAGTGCAGCGATGAAACTATGTTTAGTATTAACTTGACCCATTAGGTGGAACAATTTCGATCGGAACTAATCAGGGTTATGCATTTAGCTATCCATCTCGAAAATGGCCAATGTATATATTTTACAAGTATTATCACTGACGTCACTAACAACCCATGCAGCACCATATTTAAAATCTTATTAAAATTGTTCTAAGAAGATCTTTTTGTGAATACGCGTAACTACAATGATATTGCTTCATGTAATGCTTGGAAAATTAAGAAATGCTAGAGCGGAGAGCAAGGTGTTTCTCTTGAGGAAACCCCTGAAGGTTGTTTTGTTTCCCAGCCGGGTGTGTACCGTTTATCTAAATAAAAGAGTGTATTATATGATAATACTTCTCCCTCTTGTCAAAGGTCAAACTTATGTACCATGAAAGAAGTAACACACGCACATCCTACAGATTAGTTTGCAATTTGTATTTAGAAAGGGCCGCTCTACACTTAATAGCCTCTCTATATTGTATTCTAATATTCATAGTGCTTTGTCACAAAACTCATTTGTATCAGGTTTTTTCCTTGATACGCAGGGTCATACGATAATGTAAATCATTCTTTGTTGTTTGATAAACCTTTTTCGGCTGGGGTGTCCTAGCAAAATGTGTTATTTGTTAAGCTATTTATTTCAGAATAGATCGTGCATTGCAAAGATATGACATGTTAGATTGCCTCCTCAAATTCAACAAAGGGGCCAACCCTGGGCCATCCTGTATAAGCGGCTTGTGAAGGTCTCCATCATACCGATTAATAATTCAAATAGAAAATACGCATTGAGGTAGCAATGGATTCTTAGTCACGTGGGTATGATGGGTAATGAGAGAGTGGATAGTTTGGCATCTAGTGTAAATTTACTTTATGTTGAACAGGAAATCCCTTTACCTTATAGAAATTCAATACCGTGAGTAAAACTCAGAATTCAGGATAAGTGGGGCGGGTGGTGGGAGATCATATTCCGGAAGAAGGCAAAATGGTACCACGAGGTTTGTGGTACAAAATTAGCTACACCATAGTTTTCAGCAGTTAAGGGCACTCGTAAGTTTATTTGTACTTTAATCTGGCTTCGGCTTGGGCAGGCTTACACGAAAGATCGACTTTATTTGATGTGCCTTCCTTCAGATCGTGTGGTTTGCCATGTTCCTGAAACATTAGAACCCGTATTTAATACTTTCCCTGTACATCAGTTGATACAGGTAAATTACATTCATAATTATGTTACAGACCTACCCTTAGGTAATGTGTTACACTCAAACAAAGTAGTTATGTATAAGCAGCTGTTTAATTTCGTTCTAATTATAAACATGTCAGTGTAGGTACGGACAAATGTATTCTTGGTTATCCCGTAGATGAGATTCGAGATCAATAAAATAGCATCGGAAATGAATTTAATACGAGTATTCATGGTTGATTGAAGTAAATGTATTCAGTGCCATAGAAGAAATAAAGAAAAAAGGATACACCAATCAATGTGGATCTCGACAAAATAGTTCAACGACAGATCATATGTATTTTTGTACGGTAACATTGGATTTTTAGAATAATGTAGGTGTTATAATTTTATCGGTATTTATATAATATCTCAAACGTGACATCTGCAGGTTCCATATCTTTGCGTATGAAATGATAAAAGTAGTTCTAGTAAATTCTTTAACCGTCTGATACATATCGTGTTCTTGTTAATGTTAGAGTAAATAATAGTTAACCTTCAAAATATTATCTTAAAATCTTTAGAATGAATACTTTTTTATTAATGTGTAAGGTTTTGCAATTTATAAATTCACCAATCTCATATGGAGGCCAGACAGTAAAGCATTGCATAGTCTTTTAATCCACGAGGGAAAATGGGGATGCACTCTTTATACATTGGATGACCCTTTTGTAACATTATCTATGAATGGGCCTACATCACTTAAAATTAAGAGGCCGGTGGTAACAGGTGTTTTTGAAGGTTGGCTTATATTTTGATGTTGTGTTAGACTACTAGAAAAATATTAATTGCTTAGTATGGGCATGGGTTAGCTCAGTTAAAACTGATTACCAACTGTTGTGATGGCTCTCCACAGCTAAGAGTTATAAAATTAAAACCAAAACTAAAACATCGCCCAAATAAATTTCGCTTAATCTCGGTGTATATTGATTTACTGTCTCTACTGATCTACCTTGGTAGTTCAAAGATAGCAAACCCCTTTATTTCGCCGGGAATAGGACAAGGGGGATTTGGGCGGGGGGGAACGAGGGAGGAGTTGACACGTACAAGACAATGACGGGATTGGTGGAATTTATGAAACTTGGACGTGTGTCAATAAAATTAGATTTAACTTCTGCTTCTGAAAACAAGTACTATTACATCAATTTGCGCTAGTGTGTTATCACACAAAACAATGTTTTCCCGAAGTAATTACTTTCGGCATACATGTCAATAAATACAGCTTAAGGGCCAGTTTCATAGTCAAATTTAGTACGCCTCAAGTGCTGCGCTACGCTAAGGGCCAGTTTCATAGTCAAATTTAGTACGCCTCAAGTGCTGCGCTAC
>CABFOW010001677.1:73857-100603 GCA_902141385.1 Timema californicum
TTCATAGTCAAATTTAGTAAGCCTCAAGTGCGGCGCTACACTAAATACAAGACCACACCTACCTACACCCGAATGGAATGGGCCGTTCTCGCATAGGAAACTGGCCCATTCCATTCTGGTTTATGTAGGTGTCGTCATGTACTTAGTGTAGCGCCGCACTTGAGGCGTACTAAATTTGACTATGAAACTGGCCCTAAGTACATGACGACACCTACCTAAACTCGAATGGAATAGACCAGTTTCTTATGCGAGAACGGCCCATTCCATTCGAGTTTAGGTAGTTGTCGTCTTGTATTTAGTGTAGCGCCGCACTTGAGGCGTACTAAATTTGACTATGAACCTGGCTCTTATTGTAAACAAGACAATTTAAATTGTAAGGAAAGTTGTATATTAAATCATTTTTTTCATTATTTGTGTCTTAATCTCCGTTTTAGTTATAAGCATACAATAATTACGCTAGTGGAATGAGATTGAATAAGGTAAAATTTTAGAGATAATGCATCCCCATTGGCTTATTGTGAGAGTGGAAGGCCATTTAGATAAAACCTCCCTCAGTGTACCTGACCTGGATTCAAGCCCAATCTCCCTGTTACTCACTAGTAGCCCAGTATAATCTGAGAGTGACGCGTCAGACCATGTGACCAACGATACGTGTTCGTAAAGTAATAGGTATTATGGTTGTGATATTTGTGCAACCACTTGTAAAAGAGTTTGGTTTGAAGCCTAGTATTATTATTATTATTATTTAGCACTGCGTCTTATTACCCGTTCGGGTTATACGCTTTAAACACTAATTACACTAATGGATTAGGAATTGGGAAGGTTGAATTAGACGAAGTGAGCCCACATTTGCGAGGAGGAAGAGTGGAAAACCAATTAGGAAAAACCACTCTCATTTCACCCGATTGAGATTCGAACCTTGATCTCCCCGTCCTCAGCAGTCAAGCTCAACACGACCAGCGCGTTAGCCAACTACGCCACCTAGGCAGGTTTGAAGCCTAGTAATAGTTAATTATTTAGCCGTAGTTAATTATTCATACTCGATTATATGTACAATCCCTAGCTCAAATATCCCTCTAGAAACAGTTTCAAAGTTAACAATAAACATGAATTCAATATGGTTTTTAAATCGATATTTTATTCATCGTTAATCTAATAAAATCGATGTTGCAAACATACTATTAGTTTGGAAAGAAGAGCAGATTTATAGTTAGTCGGAGTTATTTTCTGTGGCTATAAATAAAAATCCATGGGTTAATTTAATATAAAAGTTATAATGGTGTACTTTTTTAATATCAAATATTAATCAGGGCATTAAAATAGTTGTAATCCTTAATTCATAAGCAATAACAAAACTATTTAGGGTCTTGTTATAGTAAATAATCTTAATTGCCCTTCCTGAAACCTTTCCTTCCCAATGTCCATCTTTGATGATCATCTGCAAAATAAAAACTATAATTTGGTGTTTGTACCAGTTTTACTATATTTTACTTTGATTATAAAACAACTACGATCTCATATTTATAGCCTTGAATTAATTAATTTTATTATCCACTACGGTGGCCGCATGGTCTACGGATGGGATTTCCGACTTAAAAGTGCCCGAGGGACACAATTGAATCCAATAGTCTTGTCATCACAATCGGATATATTTTGTCAATATATTTTAAAATAAACACACGTATTAAATTGTGAATCAAATAAGAACTGGTAATAGAAACATGTTTACTAACATATTTAACAAATAAAACTTCCCGTTTCCATTTATTGGCTAGAAACATCAATTTTACCACAGTAGATGAATTTTCTAAGAAACTTCGTGGGCCTCAAAAATAGACACCACGGACCACTAGCTAGAAAAAAGAGACACCACGGACCACTAGTAAGAGACCCCTGTTCTAAGGCGTCACTATTGTAATAGACTATACTACACCTGATGGGATATCGGGGTTTGAATCACAGTCTGAGTGTATTTTTTCCTAAAGGGTTTTTTACTCTAGTTCTACGCAATTCTGATTACTTTTTTTTAATTAAACTTTTCTTGTCTCTAACATATTAGCGTAATTAGTAAGTATGTGTGTAACCTGAATGGGTAGTACATGTGGGGCAGAAATAATGTGTTCATAACTTTTTGGTTTTCACGTTTTGAGCTGACCTTGGCTCAACCAGGCTAGTTGAACCAGCCGCTGACTCCACGTCAATAATCAAATTCAATAAATAATCATAATAATATATCTTAACCTTTTCATAAGAAATCGGGATGTCATTTAAACTAGCGAAATCAAGCCAGCATCCATAGAACAACAAGCCACTTTACAAACGAGATACTAAACAACAATCCTGAAACCCACTTTGGTGGGCGCATCGTCTAAGGCACTACTCTCGCAGTAGACTAGACTGCCGATGACGGGGAGATCGAGATTCAAATCTCGGTCGGGTGTACTGAGGGTGGTTTTTCCAAAACTGTTTTCCACAATCCCTCCAAGCATATGCGAGTACAATTCATCTAAATATAGCACCATAATGGCGCTCTCTGTTTTATCCGTCTTAATCATTGTTTAACAGATATACAGCCAGTCTCACTGCTAGGTAGATTAGCGGGGACAGGGTAGAAGAGAAGAGACACGTAATGGGTCAATTTTATTATAACCTGATAGGTACTCTAGAAATGGTAGAGTCTAGTCTCTTAGCTTTGACCCCTATTATTACATATATAAGCAATTGGCGAAAGCCAGAAGAGCCTCAGTCCAGTCCGAGTCGAGTCTCGACATATGAGTTGACTGATGTATCGGGATAACGTGCTCAGGAGTGGACAGCATGATCATTGCATGGGTCAGACTGTCCAGTGTGTGCGCTAGTGTGTCCAGTATGTGTGGGCCACTATGTGCAGTGTGTGTGTGGACCAGCGTGTTTATTGTGTAAGCCGAATTGCCCAGTGTATAGGCCAGCGTGTCTAGTGTGTGGGCTAGCGAGTGGGTCAGTGAGTCAAGCGTTCGTGTAACGCGGGTTGAACGCAGAATCACGTGCGTGGAGACCAGGGGCGACATAAGTTAATGAAATGGGTGACGTAGAAATTGATTGTTATTGTGAAATATGTTAATAATGAACGTTTTTGTGACTGCCTTAAATATTTGAATAACTATTAAGTGCTTTATAATAATTAAGTTTTTTATTTAATTTAATTATGTTTATGTGTTATTATTAGCTTATTGATTTATATACTTTATTACGATTCTTTTTATTTAATTTAGTGACTTGTTTAATTGTATCTTAATCATTGTATATGTTGTTTTATTTTTGATGATCAAACTTTAATATTCCGTGTGCATTTTCTATCATGTTAAACCAGCAGCATACCCCAATATCATTAAAGGAACTCGCAGTTCACATGGTGACGTGGGAACAGACTGCAACTTAGCAGGTCACACGGACCTATGTTACAATATGTGTTTTAGTAATAAAACATAAACTAAAGTAGAAACTTGTTATATTCAAAATCCCACCAGACTAAAACAAAATCTCGCACAGAATCGCACTAGAGCTTCAAGACACTATGTATTTCCATGATAAAAACGAACATTAAACTTAAATCGATAAAGTTCAACCCCACATTGTTGAGCACGCAAGTTATTGCTAGTTTCATCTAGTCTGGTTTTAGAGTGACAGGTAGTCATGATTCTAACGCCAGCCGGGTGTACTGAGAGGTTTATTTTCAGATAGTTTCTCACGCTCAAAATCGATCACAATCACTCTAAATTCAAAGTTTCCCATTTCCACCCCTCTTGTGTAAATGAATGTGGATAGACTGGACGGATGAATAGATGCAGTAATAAAAACAGCTAACAGGTCAAGTTTGATTATATTGCTTTAGGACACGCGTGGGGGGTAGGCTGGGAAACATAATTACAACATAGAGGGAGTTTGCGTGTTACAAATATGCAAGCATACTAAGTGACTCAAGAAATTGGGCAAAGTGCATCTTTTGCTATAGTAACTACCCTTCACGGATTGGTCGAACATGTGACGAACCTCCAATCCCCACTCCGGCTGCGATAACAGCAATTCTAAAGAATTTTAAAACGCAGAATACAGTGTGTCCCTTTAAAGCTGAATACAGACAGGTGTTTGTGCAATGGTGTGCTGTAAAGCGAATGCTTTGGACGACACACGAGCACGCCATGAATGATACTGCGAATCATCTTATCCACTCAGTCACAGCGAGATGTCGATCAATCGGATGTTAGTTTTTAGTGCTGCTTTTATTACTATATATTTTAATAATATAAGTGAAAATAAACCTAAACGTCATTGTTGGTAAAAACACAATTATATCAAAGTAACCAGGTTTTTGAATTAATTACGGATATAAAGTGTCAATAGAAAAGTGTACGAGGACTATATAAAGACTTCACATGGATGTCATTCAGTGATTCTGAGTATTAAGGTTCGATGCACACCGCACCGAACAAGACACGGCAGGAAAAAAAAGTTTTTCTGAAAATTGAAAAATGACACCTGGACACGGGAATCGAAGCCTGGATAGCTCAGTGATAAGAGCATTGGCGTACTAAGCCGAAGGTCCCGGGTTCGATTCCCGTGTCCAGGTGTCATTTTTCAATTTTCAGAATATGATTTCTAAGAGGTGTTATCCTTACTAAAATGCATTAACAATAGTTTCGGCTATTTGTTTCATTAATATATGCAATCCTGTACAATTATATATATAATTGTCAATTGGCNTAGTTTCGGATATTTGTTTCATTAAAAAAAGTTTTTGTTTCATGGAACAAATTTGTGTGATGGTAGTTTTGACCATGGAACACCAAGGAACAAAACACGATAAGACATTATCCTCTTACTATATGCATTCACCAAGCTGGAGGTCAGTGATGAAGAGGTAGCTTCGTTGTTGTGGGGATGGTTGGAGATTCATGATGGAGAATAGAAACGCGATCAAAGTACCTGGGTTTATCCTATGCTGTAAAATAAGGTGGATGAAAACGCTTTAACAAACTGCATTAGTGATCTGAAGTGTTTTCAGGAAGAACCTGCCAATTTTGTAAAATTGAGGGTTGATAAGTTTCATTACATCCTGAGTAATATAGAGGATATCAGCAGGAAGAGAAACACCAACTATAGGATGAGCACCACACCGGAAAAAAGGCTGTTTATCACTTTAAGGTAAAATTTATATATTTACAGATATTTCTTTATATAAAGGTTGCCATACTTTGGGTATTATCCATACAAGCATTCAATTGTATTATTTAACTAATTTACAACAGTTAGGAGAAAATAACTTTAAGCAATAGAAACTTAGAAGGCCTACACTAAATATTTAGTAAGACGAGATGTTAAATTATTGGAATCCTGATAACTTAGAAGTCAATTGTATGTTGTTGTTGTTGGGTTTTTTTACAAAACCAAGCTATTGACCAGAAGAGACGTCGTGCTGTTATTCTTCTTGCGTTACCACAAAACTAGCAATGTCTTACGTATTTGTGTTCTCCCCTACTTCCCGTACCTTTGGACGTAGGCTACTAAACATCGTCCTGTATAGACCTACGAAATTTGTGAGAAAGCTCAGTAGCCTTGTCAGATATCAATGCTTATTTTTAGTTCCTTTTGACCCACTAGGGCCATATGTATTTTCTTGTCACATGTGGCTAGCGTACGCATTCCTGAGAGACGCCCACTTCGAGCGATGATCTGCAGCTGAAAAATATATTTGTATAATTTGTGTGTTTGGGAAATGGGCATATTAAAATGTTCATATTTGTTAATTATGTTTGTATTATGAATCTTGGCCCAATAAATACTACGAAAATAAATAGACTAGGCTACTAATTTTGTATTTAAAATAATAACTCTCATTTAGACCAATATAAACCACTTTATATCTATAGAAATGTATCGATTATTATATAAGTTTTAATTAGAATTGTATACAATTACAATGCATTTCTAAAGCGTTGTACTTTATTGTAATGCATTGGTGTCCAAATTTTTCCAGGTAACTAGCTACCGGATGGATGTTCAAATCTTACCACTACTACTTCGATGTTGAGGAAACAACGATTGGACTAATTGTAATGCCAAGCTATAATTGAACGTCTGCGGCCAGAATACATTTTTAAACAAAAAACTGAAAAATTGTAGTATATAGCTCCACGGTTTGAAGGCGTTTGGAACTATTCCAACTATATAGGTGGCAAATATATCCACTTGTTGTGTCGATAAAATGAGGGATCTGCCTATTTCAACTACAAAAAATTCCACTCGATCATTTTTAAGGCAGTGGTAGACGCCGATGCATGCTTTGTGATAATGGATGTAGGAGACTACAGTCGAGATATTGACGCTTCAATATTTCATGATAATAGTTTTGCAAAGGATATGATGGAAAAGAAGCTTAATATTCCCTCTCCTAGATCCATCAACGAAAACAATAACAAAATGCCTTTCGTTTTTGTTGATGACGAGGCGTATCCATTCCTTGTAAATCTCATGAAATCATTTGTCAGAAAGTACCTTACAAATGATAGGCGTGTGTACAATTATCTACATTCAATAGCCCATCGTATTGCTGAATGTGCTATTGGCGTACTAAGCAAAAAATGTAAGGTATTTAAAACATGCATTATGTTGAACCCTGACAAATTTCAAGTGATAACTGAAACATGTACCCTTCTACATAATTTAATCAGAAAAAGAGAACGAATGGATCGTTCAGACATATTTCAGGAGCTGTTGCTACTCGAGGGTGAAGAAACAGAAACTGTAGATACTAGAAGAGGTAAACCTCATTATCATGGAGCGTTTACATTTCTAACTTCTTGGTGGACTACTCTTCTTCAGAGCAAGGACGTTTACCATGGCAGGATGCATATACCCAAGTGCAGTAGTGTGGTGATGTGCGGAAGGAAATCGATAAAGAGATAAATATTTATGCTAATTAAAAATTAAATTAACTACATAAATACTTTTATAAGGTAGTTTTTCTTTATCACCGTGTCTGACTACATGTTCAATTTAAACACATACATAATTATATTGGTAAATAACTATCTCTACCAATATAAAATGTGTAGTCTTCACCTCAAATAATAACATCACTCATATCATTATATTGATGTTACTAATACAATGTACAGGGTCCCGTTCCACAATATAATCAAAATTAACAAAAATACATTTCATTAATAAAAACATGCCGTGGAATTCCTAATAAATTAAATTGAGCCCCACAGAAAGTATCGAAATAATAATCTATAAATTAAAATAAAATAATATACAAATATTTCTTGCACTTCTTTCAATTATTTATATTCACTTTTATACTCAGGAGTCACAAAATACAAGCAAAGCTAAACTAGTAATAACAAACTATTACTAAAAATTCATATTAACTAGCGTTTTAGTATTTTTACTCCCAAATGAACCATAAAATTAATTCAACTATGTAAGTTTCGATACTTACTAGGTGCTTTCATGCTAGGCCTCTCCTGCGCCAAAATTATTAGTTTTTCAAAACCTTGCTCAGCAATGTGTAGCCCTACATCATTTTCCTTTCGCTTTTGCACAGACGTTTTGGTAAAACACAAAAAAAACTCACTTCTACAACCAACACACGCCATTAGATGTCTTCACAAACTAGTAAACAAATAGTCAGCGCATGCGCAATTAAAAATTTTCGGTGCATTTTGTTCTGTTGAACATGAATGTAAGCGACGGGAAAGACAGCTGAATTGTGTGAAGTTGTGTGGTTGTGTATTGTTGTTTACTTCGGTCCTGTTCAGTGTGGTGTGCGCTGGCTCAATTTAAGCATGCAATAAAGAAAGCTCCACACATAACCACAAAAAAAATTAGTTGTGTTGTGTCTTGTTCGGTGTTGTGTGCATTAGGCCTTAATAACATTAAATTAACTAAAATTGAAAAAAAAAATCCTTAATGAGATCAACAATTTCAGATAGACTGGCTAAAAAAATAAGATTTTTAGTCACAGGAGATTCGTGCACTAGTCTCCAGTATCTTTTCAGTATTTCAAAGCTTTACACCTTCTGTCTTATACCAGGGGTTAGTGTAACAATTATTGAAGGATTGAAAGAAAATGCAAAAAAAAAACATATTTATTGATGTAATGTTACAAAAAACTCTGAATAAATGAATGTAGCTGAAAATAAATAATGGATTAAAATATTTGTTTGAAACTAATTAATGAACAACAGTTGAATATTCAGAATATTATGAACCCAAATGGTGAATGCTGGGTGTTGCAAATTGTATGGGTGAAGGAGACAGAAGTTCTAAGGTTGATTGATGATGATGTTTGGAAAATGGTGTATCCTCCGTATTTTACGAAATTATCCTAACGATGGGATTGGTCATTGTAATACTGGGATGAGGCACTAAAATTCTAGAATAGATAAATGTAATTCTAGGATGGGTACGTATTTTAACTCTGTGAGTGCCCAATAGATGTCGCTGCATTTGATTTAAATATTGTATCTGTTATAAAGTGCTGAATAACCCTTTTTGTAATTTCTGTGTATGTCTTCATTTTACTGCAAATGAAATTGAAAAAAAAAAGTTCATCTAAACCAATATTTTGGTCTGGTAATTGTTAAACTGCCTCATTCCGAAGAAGAGTTAAAGCTTCTGACAACATTTCCATTTTGTTGTGTTTCTTCGATTTGTGTTGTAGGACTAAATAAGAACGAGTAATAAAATCTTTAGTTTTTGTGTTTGCTGAGCTACTGCCCTCCCTTGCCTTGACTGTAATCTGAAATATAGATAAAATATATTGTTTTAAGTTCCAACAACATAACAGACTGGTAGGAAATTGCTAAAAAAATTGATTAGCTGCAAAATTTTCCGCAATCTGCAAGGTTGGAGAGATGCGCCATATGTCTGTGTTGTTGAATTGTCTTTCCCGCCAGCAAAATATATTATGAATCCTTATTCATGTGATAACCCTAATATTCTACAGAAAGCATATTTAATAATCGTTTAAGTAGAGTTAGTAGGCTTGTCGAAAACGTCTTTGGAATTTATAACTTTAACCAATGCAAGCTCAGCTTGGAACCGCCGGGACTTAACTAAATGGCAGTTGTACATCCGCACAACATTTTAAAAGAAATCCTTCGTCAAGATGTTCACTTTAAAAATTGATAGTATATGGGTCAGAACGAGCCTTTGCTCGATCATTATAATACACGTTCGATATCACGGCCCAATGAAAGAGTCGTATTATATTACACCGTTGCTTGCATTACAAGTTATGATGTAGCTTGTTAAACCATAACATATGATTTATTTATATTTACAAATGGTAGAGTGGGACTCTAGTTTTACTAGATCTTATTCGAAAATGTGTATATATAACTAATTGCCAAAAGTATTTCATCTTATTAAGATTATTTGAGTATAATATAATAAACAAATCAATTTTATTAAGAGAAATAAAATGTATCATGAAAAATCCAATTAGGAAATTTGTTTAATACATTATGTATGTTTTACAACTATCGCAGTTCTGTGAGTGACAAACTTTTCTACGTCTATTCAGAAATTATAGTGTAATAAAAAAAATCAATTTGACTCAAAACGGCAATTATTTTTCGGTTTGTCAATGGATAAGCCTATACTCAATTTGTTAAAAGTTGCTGGGAATGTGCGAGTATGTTATACATATGATAACGATGGAACAATAAAAATATATATATTGCAAGGTGTGAACCGTGTGACCTGCTATTTCTTTTCGGGACATTGGGGCAAGTTTCTGATTAAACACGATTGAAAACGCACGCGGAATACTCAAGTTTTGGAGTAATAACAATGTAACATATTCACTGACACAGCTACAATTGTTAAAAATCACTGAATTATTTAAGAATATAAAAAACACTTAAAAATAGAATTAATTTATATGAACAATTTAGAGACAGAATACACATAATGATTATTAAAATATTTAAAGTAGTCACTAATGATGTTCATTGTCAACAAAGTTCACAAATTAACAGTCAATATTCACGTCACCCATGTCAATCGCGTAATTCCTCCACTGGTTCTAGTGCACGGTAGTCCACACACGCCACACTAAAAACGAGATCCATGATCACCCAATACATGTTGGCTCACTTACCGGACACGCTAATTCCGTACTGGACACGCTGGTTCCCTCATTGGACATTCTAGCCCACTATTTACTCCCGGATAAGCTGGTCCAATTAATAGACACACTGTCTCATTTCCGGACATACCAGCCCACTCACCGGACACGTTTGTCCACTACCAGACACGCTGGTCCACTTATCTCCCTAACCTAACTGGGGCCTCCCTGGCCACCACCAACTGAGTATATACATTTAATGTTATAAAATTGTCTATTGCTAGACTACTATTTTCGAAGAAAATGAACCCAAACTTTTATTTATGTGTCGCTTTCTAAGTACGCTCTCCCCTGCTTCCCATAAACCCCACGGCAGTAGGGCTGGCCTAGCTATAGTATGATTTTTCTAGGAATTATTGAAAAAGTTATTTACTAAAGTTACAAAAACAATTTTAATATATTCATACATCAATTCACGTTATCTGCAGCTGTCCCTTTCGAGAGATATTATCAATACCTGTAGAATAACAAAAAATATAATAAAATGCGATAAATATTGTCCACAGATAAATAAGTTGGAATTTTTACTACTGTTCTTCCAACCAAAATCAGGGTATACCTGATAAACAAGGGTGGAACGAGAGAGAGAAAACAGAGAGAGAGAGGAAAGAAATGACAAGTGCACGGGTCTTTCTTTTAGACCTTAATCTTTTTACAATATTATGATTAATTATTATGATAATATATACAGGTATGAATGTATACCAAATGCCAAAAGACAATGTGTTTTGTTTTGTACAGTACATCATATAAAACATTTCATTTCACATGAACGGGGTTCTAACTACGACCTCCCCGTCAACAATTCTCAAAAATGGATGTGGCTGACACACTTAGTCCATGTGCATACCAGTACGGGTATATGCTAGAAGAAAAATACATGTTATATACTTCAATATTTAAGCTACCCATTCGGTATTTTGTCAGAGCTCTCAGTAATAACTTTTAAAATAACGTAACGTAGCAAGTAGCATACATCATTGTTTAAGTTGATTTGATATAAGTTTTCATAAAGTTTAAAAATATTCTCACAATTATATTTTATTTATTTATTGATCCTTCAATGGGACCGTGCATAAAGTAGGAGTAAATTATTTTTGGACTTCTTTAATTTACGCGTGAAGATACAAATTGTTTTGGGGTAGAAAATAATCCAATTACACTATCTGTTCTTAGGTAAAAAAAAACACAAAATTATCACCTCTAAATATTGTATAGAGATGCATTCATGTTTGGTTTATCATTTGTTCAAGCGTCTGCGTCAGCTACCCGAAATCACGTGTCTCTTTATTTCTGATTGTTATTAATTAGCTAACGGTATCACACGTTCATCGCATATTCTCTCCAAAACTATCATTAATAAATGGCCCTGAGCTTGAAGTGAGACCTATATACCTCCATGTTAGAGCATTGGCACTCTTGTGTCGATAGTTCCAGGTTATATTTCCTTATACACGTGCAGTTCCTATGGAACAACCTAAAACTCTAAAGAACATGTATATATTTATTTATTTTACCATGTCTTACTACCTAACCAGAATATTCTCATATTCAGACCAATGGAGTAAGGAGTAGGACGACATAATTTAGGTAAACGTAGGCCTACATGCAGTTGTGTGGAGCGGGAGTGAAAACCCATTTTGTGAATAAAACACTCTCAGTGCACCCGACTAGGATCAGAACACTGACCTTACCATCACCAGGGAGATAGACAAACAAGGTTTACTCCTCATCTCACGTGCCTACAGATAATGGTATTTTAAATGTTTAGCAATTTAAAAAAATATTAGCTTCTAGGTGCTTTTTATATTTTGTAATGTCCATGAACAATTAATTGTGTTTAAAGTATTCTGATCAGAAAATTATAAGAAAGCAAAACAGTATGTGTTTCAAATTAGGTTTAACTATGCATTATACTGATGTGGAGAGCGAGAATCAGTATATAACTCACCTTATGGAGCTAACAGCATTAATTCCATAAGGTTTATATTTACAGATTGTGTAGGTCTGACGCGAAACTTAGTTCCAGGATGGAGTATTGAAGCGGCACTCTCTATAATCCTAAAGGTTGCAAATACTTCTTCTCACTAAACATTTGTGAAATAAACGTGGGAAATCAAAATTAATGAATGGGAACTTTATAGTAGAAGAAAAAAGTTTGAAAAATAGTTATATTACAATTTTTTAAATAAATATCAGATTATAAAAAATCAATTAAAATTTTTTGTGAAACCAAAATTAGTTTCTTAATTTATATTATTTCTTCCACTTACAAGTTTGTTTAATGCTTGAGTAATCGATAGTGAGACAGCTGGAAAAGCAATTTGATATTAGGACAGCTGCTGTCCAAACATGGAATTGATGTTCGATATTACGGTGACCACCACAGTTAACAATCCTTCACAGGAAGTTTAGGTTGGTCGTGACAAGTTTGCTGTCTAATTCTCTGAGCGCGATGGTGTGTCATGACAAATGAGAACAATAAACTAAAATCAAAACGGTTTATATAAGGTACAGTAGTGTGCTACAGCAATAAACTGGTTTCTAAATTGTAATCTCTTATATCCTTTTCAGGCACCCCCACCAACACCCCTTATATCATAAAGATACCAATTTAAGTATAAGCTATATGTAATTTATTACTAGCACCGCGTCTTACTACCCGTTCGGGTTATACGCACTTACGCTAATGTGTAATGGTAGGGTGATTGTGAGAAGAAATGAAGGACCTACAGTTTAAGGTGGAATCCGAACCACGGTGGAGGCCTGGCATTCCTCACATTCACAAGATGTCTTGTCAGAGGTGAAGGAAGGGTTTGGTAATCAGATAAATCTTTGCCGGGACCGAGGATTGAACCCCGGACTTCAGCATAGAAGTCTGACACCTTACCCCTAGACCACCAGGTCACCTTATATGTAATTTAATGTATTGCCAATATGTTCACGTATTCATTTATAGCTGTGTTTAAATTAGGACATATTTATTAAATTGTCATAAAAACTAGCCTATTGGGTTCTAAGACACCCTAAGGAATATATTAAAAGATTATCCACCTTATATTTGGTGGAAAAACTGCTTCTCGATCAGATAAGACTAAGCTATTAAAATATGCTATTTATTATTTGATATTTTATACAAAAATTTAGGTACTGTTTAAAATGTCAGCTATACCTTCGAAAATATATTAGGTTATAAAATAAGTTAATTCCATGAATATTTTTGAAAATTTTATATTTATTGATTATACTCCTCATGAAGCGTGAAGATAAATTAGCTTATTAATTTTTGCCAACGAGCTGTTGGCTATAATAGTATTTTATCTCAGACGTATCAAGTTTCAAAAGTGTATTATAAACGAAGAAGGATTTTCAAATTAAAATAAGCTTCCACCTAGGTCACTACACAAAATAAATGTAAAGTTTGGTTTGCCAGTGACTGTAAGCGCATGGCTAGAATTCTTCTTGTCTGGTGTAATGAGGTTGTTTATGTCCTGAGTGGCTTTTCACTCTTGAATCACAAAAATCCACGTTAATCTATTTTATAGTCTTCCTTCCTAATCCTTAATACGTTAATGTAATTAAATACTTAAAGCCTGACTAGTTATTATGTTATAATGTGAATCAATAAATGGTAATGTGTACAGCACAGACTTTCTCCCGCTTTTATCTTAAAATTTACATTTATTAAAACTCATTTGTGATACGAAATACGAATAACGAAATTTAAACTCATCCCCGTTAAGAGATGGAGGGGATAAACTATTTAGGAAAAACCACCTTTCCTCAGGACACATGGCCCCAACCATAAGATAGCCAGTAAACCAAAGTATATGACCCTGACGTTTAGCCATCGTGACCACTGATGCAGCTTAATTTTAAGGGGAAGTTCGTTTATAGGAAGTGTACCTCTACTAAATTTTGAGAGGCTATAAATAAATGGTACGTTGGAAAGCACATAAATTCTCCTGCTTTAATCTCAAAATATACATTTATTATAAACTAGAAAGATTTGTGGAAGGATATAATAGTTATAGACAGTGTTGTTGAAACATTATACCAAACAGCATTAATGAAATAATATACACTGTTACTTACTTACTCCATGGCATAAGTAACTAGGAACCATGTTATAGAAAAATTGAGAAAAGAGAAACATATTTGCCCACCAAAGAGCATAAGAATCAAATTAATTTTCAAAGACCTGGACTAAAAAGTATTCATATTTGCCTATAGAATTCAAATAAAATATTTCATCTTTAACTGTACCACACCTTTACAATGATAAGTTATTTCATATCTCAAATAGTTGCGTATAAATTATTATCTTATTAAATTTCACCTTAGAAAATTACACTCAAATTTAATGATAAAATAATAATGTATATCTTATTTATAGTAATAAACAGTTTCTAGGTATAAAATTTAATAAAAATCGTTTGAGCTAATTTTGAGAAAATCAATTTTTTCTCTTTTTGCCCTTGAGTAAACTACATTTAAATTTAGGGTAATAGTTTTCATTCAAAAATCCCGTTGGGGAGACCTTATTAAAACCGCAGATGCCAAATTTTAGCCCAATAGGTACAATCGTTTTGGCTCCAGCCCGTGGTATAGACAAACGGTTACACAGACATACGGCATTGCGAAAACTTTTGTTTTTGTTGTTTCAGGGGGTCATGAAACGTCGGCATTCATCAAAATCTAGATCTCAATTTATTTGGCAGTCATAATACTCTATCTCATTGGGGTGAGAATGAGGTGTCGGGAGAAAGTAAAAAGAAAGTAAAAAATCTTAATTTCAAAATCCCCATCAATTCACCCGAAACATATTATAGCCTCTACCACCCCATCACTGACGATCCCATATATTGTGAGTATAACATTCTAGATTGTATAACCACTGGTATGGGTATTACATTTGTACTTTATCGCTATCTTACAGGTAGAGAAAGTATTGTGATCGTCAAAAAAATTGAACTCAAGATTTTGATGAATCTTGACGTTTCATGACCCCAATGATAAAATAATAATGTATATCTTATTTATAGTAATAAACAGTTTCTAGGTATAAAATTTAATAAAAATCGTTTGAGCTAATTTTGAGAAAATCAATTTTTTCTCTTTTTGCCCTTGAGTAAACTACATTTAAATTTAGGGTAATAGTTTTCATTCAAAAATCCCGTTGGGGAGACCTTATTAAAACCGCAGATGCCAAATTTTAGCCCAATAGGTACAATCGTTTTGGCTCCAGCCCGTGGTATAGACAAACGGTTACACAGACATACGGCATTGCGAAAACTTTTGTTTTTGTTGTTTCAGGGGGTCATGAAACGTCGGCATTCATCAAAATCTAGATCTCAATTTATTTGGCAGTCATAATACTCTATCTCATTGGGGTGAGAATGAGGTGTCGGGAGAAAGTAAAAAGAAAGTAAAAAATCTTAATTTCAAAATCCCCATCAATTCACCCGAAACATATTATAGCCTCTACCACCCCATCACTGACGATCCCATATATTGTGAGTATAACATTCTAGATTGTATAACCACTGGTATGGGTATTACATTTGTACTTTATCGCTATCTTACAGGTAGAGAAAGTATTGTGATCGTCAAAAAAATTGAACTCAAGATTTTGATGAATCTTGACGTTTCATGACCCCCCCCCTCCCCCCCGAATCCAAAAAAGTTGTTTTTGACTTTCCGTCTGTCTGTACCTCCAACTAGAGCCTAAACTATCTCACAGATCGGGCTAAAACTTAAAATCTAGGGTTTTCATAGGGTTGCTCCAAGCGGTTTTTGGAATTGGATACCTAACTCTAAAATTAAAGGTAGTTTACTGAAGGGAAAAAAGAAAAAAGTTGATTTTCTCAAAATCGGCTGTAACGATTTTGATTAAATTTCCTTTCCAAACATTTATAAATATTTAAAAAAAAAAGGCTTTCCTCAATATTTCGGCAAAATGACATAAAGGGCTCTGGTCTGATGGGTAAATTATCTTTTTTTTTATAATATCTCCTAAACTATTTGAGATAAGAAATTACTTATCGTTACAAATATGGAGGTCTTTTTATAATACAAATATATTTTAGGAAGTATATTTTTATAAAACCAATAAATTTCAAGCTAGACATAAATATATATATTTTTTAACTTTTAGAACATTAAAGGTAAAAGTATTGCGACCGCAAAAGAAATCTAACCTGAAATGTTGATGGATGTCAACGTCTCAAGAGCCCCCAAACCCTAAAAAGTTGTCTTTGAAATGACGTCTGTCTGTGTGTTGGTTTAAACTTAAAATTGAGAGTAGTTCAAATACCTGTCGGTTCTAATTAAGGTGATTTCTCCTAAATTGTTTCCCAATCTCCTTCTACGAAAATGTGGGTAGATTAAAATGTTTGCTTTCTCATCCCTAGCCTATTAGATAATATAATCCTACATGCGTATAACCTGAACAGGTAGTAAGATATAGTGATAAAAAAAAGATAATAGACTTTACTTGTGAATTGTTCTCATTATTCAGTAGAATACTCTTTGGTAAGGTAATAACAAACATGCAATTCTATGTAATCCGTGTAGAGCAGAGCTTATGTGTGATTGGTTGAACAAGGATCGCGATAACATATCACAGGTGCAGCAGCTCTTTAATAACTTTACCCGCCTCGGTGGTGTAGTTGGCTAACGCGCGAGTCGTGTTTAGATCGACTGCTGAGGACGGGGAGATCGAGGTTCGAATCTCGGTCGTGTGAACTGGGGGTGGTTTTTCCTAAATGGTTTTCCACTCTCCCTCCACGCAAATGCGGGTTCACTTCCTCTGATTCAACCTTCCCAATTCCTAATCCATTAGCGTAATTAGTACTTAAAGCGTAACCCAAACGGGTAGTAAGACGCGGTGCTAAATAATAAATAAATAACCATTTATTAACTTTGCTTACCTTGACAACACTCAACCCCACGCAACTGATAGCTAAATGTTGTTTAGCACCACTTCTTACTACCCGTTTGGGTTATACACCTATGTAATAATTACACTAATGGGTTAGGTATTAAGTAACTTTAATTTAGAAGAATAGGTGACCTGGTGGTCTAGGGGTAAGGTGTCAGACTTCTATGCTGGCGGCCTGGGTTCGATCCTCGGTCCCGGCATAGATTTATCTGATTACCGAACCCTTCCTTCACCTCTGATAAGACGTGTATTAATCACAACTTGTGAATGTGGGGAGTGCCAGGCCTCCACCGTGGTTCGGATTCCCCGTTAAACTGTAGGTCCTCCATTTCATTTCACAATCACCCTACCATTACACATTAGCGTAAGTGCGTATAACCCGAACGGGTAGTAAGACGTGGTGCTAATAAACAAACAAACAATAATTTAGAAGAAATGCAACCGTATCTGCGTGGAGGTAGAGTGGAAAACCACTAAGGAACAAACTTAGTGCACTTGACCAAGATCTAACCCTGATATCCCCGTATTTGGCAGTCTAGTCCAACATGAGAGTAGCGCGTTGTACAAAGCGGCCACCGAAGTGGACAATAATTAGCTAAATAAACGAACCTAAAAAAAGGCTTGACAATATTTGTTCAAAAAAAAACATAGATGATCCTTTCGATTCAAAAGGATTACTAAGCTGTTCTTTTTTAACATTGTGTCTTACTACCCGTCTAAGCCATCCAACACCAAATTAAGCAAGGACAAAGTAAGTATAGTTTAGAGTAGGTGCACTTGCATCAACGTGGAGGAAGAATTAGATATAATTTTAAGAAAAACACTCAAGTACACCCAGCCGATATTGCAGACCTACCATTCTTTGGCTCCTCAGAATATACAAAACTACGTCTTTAATCCACGTTTTCACAATACTTGTATCATGTGTTATTATTGTAAAAAATAAAACTTTAACAGTTTGTATAACTGGTTCAACCCACTTCGAGTACATCATGACCTTTTATCGTCCAGCAAAGAACATTATTGTAAATAGTTACCGTTAAATCCCACAGGCCCATTAAATAAAAAACAGAACCATTAGCTATAGATAAAATATAATACATTTTCTAAAAGGGGACCAATGGCTTGTATTAAAATGTTTTAGTTAAAATTCGACAAAAAGGTTGTAACAAAAGTTTTCAAATTATACTTTTGTAAAAGACCCCGATGTGACAGTGATAATTACAACAAATAGATTTAACCATATGTGGTTTGATTTATTTTACTACAATCACAAATGCTGATAAAAAGTTTTATCATGATTCTATAGTACGTGTGTGGTTTTTTAATCAAGCGAAATGGCTAAAAAAATACCACAATCCTGTAAAAAATAATATTTGGTATTACGTAGTCACCATTATTATTAGTTCGATGTGTTCCAATAAAGTATGTATACACTCCGATTAACATACATTTGAACTAGAAATCTTCGCAGCACCTACCATAAATGGTAAAAATAACATAAGCTCTGATTTATAACATCAGGCTGGTGGAATTATCATTATATTCTAGGAAAAAATCCTAGCCCATTCAAAATATAAAACGTTTACTTTAGAATTATTTTTGTTTTTGAACCTCTGACTTACTACCTATTAAGTTTATAGGCTGATATTATTTTCCTAGTGAGGTAAGGATGTGAAAGGAAGCATTTTAGAGGTAATCTATCCTCCTTTAAGTAAAAGGAGAGTGGGAAACAACTTAGGAAAAACCACTGTCAGTAGACCTGACAGGGACTTGAACCATGATCTACCCATCATACGCAGGCCAGTCTAAGACAAGAGTGGCCCTTAGACCATTCGGCCACTGATGCGGGTCCTTTTAGAATTGAATATGATTTTTTTATTGTTATTCCTGAATTAAATATAAAATATTAATAATTAGAATACAACACAGATATAAGAAAGTCATATTTAGGTTCAAATAATAATTTTTGAGATTAATAATGAGCTTAAAACCAACCAATGTTTTTATATTTATATCCCATAGGGTTGGATATTACAAAATATTCAAATTTATATCTTATCTTTATTCTAGTTGCATTTGATCTTAGTTTTTAATTGAAATAATAGTATTGGGTGGCTTAGTCAAAAACTAGTGCCTTAGGATGTTTTCGATTAATCATTAATTCTACGTTAAAATCATACTTCACTTATTTTTACTAATACTTATTTACTTTATGTCATTAGAAACTCGAAAAATCATTTTCGCACTTACAAAAGTACGCCACCTATCACTCTTGGGCTCGTTCTATCCAGTCCACCTCATAAAACCCTATCTCTATCAGATCCCTTACAATGTTGTCCTCCCATCTGCGTCTAGGTCTTTCCTATAGTCTATTTTCATTGGGTTTGCCAGTCAGTACCCTGAACAAGGTTCTAGATTTTCCCATTTTTATCATCAAGTAATCAAATTGTTTTGAGTTGACTACTATGCCAAAACCTTATATCCTATCAGAAAAAATATTCCTATATCTATAATTTAAGGGTTCTGTATAAATGAGAGGAAAATAAATGGTTATTGTTGGATTTCATACATTGGTACATTGGTGAAAACCTGAAGAACTCAGGGAATCTTTAATTAATAACATATTGTTAAATAACTTCTTCTTTGTTGTTTATTTTAAGTTTGATTTCTGAGATAAGGATCACGGTGCGAAATAGGTTTTCCTGTGGTGACGCAAATTATCCCCGACAGTCAATTGCACAGCTGGATAACCAGGTTTTAGGCCATCCGGGGAGTTAAAGTCGTGTGCTTGCCTTTGTCACATCTGTAGAAATAGTTACAGTGGTTGGAGTTAACAATCTGGATGTTAAAACTGGGGAGGTCTTCATCGAGTAATTTGGAGCAAATGTATGTGGGGGCGTTACAGAAAGAGGATAACTAATTAACATACCAACCAACCCACGATTCTAACACCTTAAAACGCAAATATCCTTTTAAAATCTATAAGCAAGTATTATTTGAATGAACTAAAGTTGACTCTATCAGATTAGTGCTCTTATCTACCAATTACTAGCGATATAAAAACTATTAAGGATGAAAGAATCTAAAAACTGGCGTGAGTTTTAAAATATGAGTAAATATTTGCCAGGATTAAAGTTGTGAAAATCATTACAATGCAGCTGTTCGGAATTTATCTTGGGCCAATTAGGTTTTTATCAAAATCACCAATCACTAACCCAACCTAGTCAGTGCTTTGTTTATATATGTTTATGTAACTTTAGCTTTGTTTGATTTAACGAATATCTACTAAATACGCTATTGCGGTGGGGATAAGAAAGTTTGAATTTAAAATAACTGTATTCATACTTGTTTGGAGGAAGAGTGGCAAATCATTCAAGGAAACGCACCCTCAGTACACCCAACCGGGATTTTAACCCTGATATTCCCGTTATCGGCAGGCCAGTCTATTTCTAGAATGACGCCTTAGACCACGTGAAAAACAAATTTTGACATGTTTATTAATGTATTATCTACGTTTATTTTTAATAATGCAAAGCTGTCACAAACTAATTACTAGCTAAGAATCTTTCTTTAGGAAATATAGGCCAACATACATATTCAATTTTATGACCAAGATTGATATTTCTCAAACAAAGTCAATTAGACATAATTTTATACTCTTAAATTAATAAGTCTAGGTTATCAATAGGTCTACATAACTTTTAAATTAGCTGTTTCCTTTCTAACTTAATTTTTTAATATTCATCAATCAAATTTATTATTTTGTTAATAAAACTCTACATAAATGATTGTAATAGTATTATCTAAAAGTAAAATAAGCTTCCGTTTCAACAAAAGAATATTCATTTTAAAGTTAATGCCCAGAATCATTTTTCATTAAAAATATTTACTCTCTGTGATATTATATTATCTATTATCGGAACGATATAATTTACTATCACTCTATAAAGTTTGTATGATTTGGTGTATGGATGTTGTTAAATCAAAGAGAGTATGCAACTATAGTGAAGTATTGATAAAGCTAGTGAAGGTAGATTACGTACTAAGTTGTTTTTTTAGTTATATGCACAATTTATTGCCTACCCCGTAAGGAAACGTCGTGATTAGGTAAGTATTTTGTAAACAATGTAATATTATATGTACTTATTTACGTATGTTGTAGGTTTTTTAAATTATTTTAAAATAAAATTGTTATAGAATTAAATGTAAAATTAGTTTTCTTCAGCTAACACCCGCTTTTAAATGTAATAGGTCCTCACTATCCTATATCCCCTCGGACTTGTCTGCCAGGTTGAGCTTGGTGGATTGGGTTAGGTGGCGTCAAATAATTACGTGGATTCCTGAAGGTCTTTATTGGGTATGAACTAATGAGATATATAAAGTGTGATGATGTAGAACAAGTTATCTTACAGTAATTGAGATAAGCCCACACTACAGAGAGTTTATTTTTATACAACAATCTACTTCCTGACCTAGCCTTGATGTTACGTCTCTACTATAGTGAAGGCTCACAAAGTTTCAACTATACGGTGGCTTGAGGGTCATAGGCTCTTTAGAGGTTTGGAGGGCACAAACTCACGGTGTAATACAGGGACTAGCGCTACCGGAATATTCTTCCAGACTGATCATCTTTCAAGCAGTGATAGTATGCGATACACTAGAAGATGGATCCCTTTAACCAAATTTCCAGTCCTCCCACTTCCAGTTTAGTCAAAGACCTTAATCCCCCCCTTTTTTTATTGAAAGTTATATTGAAATATTGGTGTTCATGCCTTTAAAATTTATTTTAAGGTTGTATCTAACTCAATTTAATTTCTTAAAGTATTATTGTAATAAGCTTTCAACCGAAATTTAGAAATACTATAAGTATATCTTAGATATATGATTATTTTCAAACTATCTTAGTGTCTACAATTTGTTATTTGAGATTTTCCTATAAAAGTTTTCTTTGGGCGCTTCCTATAAAAAAATTGTTATTAGGTCAATTGAACATTCTTTCTGTAACTAGACGCCATAAAGATGTTAACCTATTCATCATGGTTTCCACGAATTTATTAATAAGTGTCTAGATAATAGCAATAGCGTGCCTGGAATACATAAATCTGTAACCCAGTTTGTGGACAGATTAGCCAATAGGGGAAGTTTGAATGTACTAATCGTACATTATTTTCGTGGAAGTTCTTTTCATGTACTGCTGAGGTGAAAGGATGATAGTAGTGAATATTACCGGGTAAAGCCAATGAATATCTTAACCTAATTTAAGCCTAATTAACCAAATTTTGGTTGTCATGAGAATGATTCTCCTTTAGAGAAAATTCCTCCTGCTACTAATCGGGAATCCAGACCTGAGCCTCCAGGTAAGGAGCCACTGGCTCTGACCAACTATACCACGAGGCCACAGACAGAAGTTATTTCCTTGTCCATGCACGAGGCCAGTTAGTTTCCTGATACATCAGCTAAAAGCGACAGAGATACAATTCACTGACATCTTATAAATAGAATGGAGAAAGATCTATCCAATTAACTTTTTACTTAACCTCACAATAAAATGTTCCTTAAGATGTTTTAATACAAAGGATTTATTTCATGTGAATAACTCCCCTGTTCTTTAATTTACTCACTGGCATTATAAATAAATAGGTATTAAATATTTTATACTCTTAAATGTATTCAGTGCTACGCGTACACCGTCAATTCAAGCTGTCCAGAAATTAGGTAGTGATTTTACTATTTTTTAAATCTTAATGATATTGTTGAACATACATTTGTTAAATAATTGGAGTTTATCAGCATGATTTACTAACTAGATAACTCTAGAAACACTCAACACTCAGTCTCCCAGTAGCGTCTCTTGACCAAAATCCTTAGGAAAGCTTTGAAGGGATGCCCCCAAGCTTAAAAAGTGAGGTCCTGAATTTTTTTAATTTTATGCTTCAAAAAGTAATTTGGAGGGTTTTTTTAATGATAGTTGTGGCTTTAGGTGTCCTTTTATTCTATGAATTGCATTATTGTGCTATTACTTATTATAGACAAATACTTATAAACTTCGTTCTTTTGATTTCAATGATACACACATCAAAACAAAAGCACCGGCTACAATAAACTCAACATAACTCTAAAGTCCTGTACACACGATAACACTTATTGTACAAAAAGTTGTGTAAGAAATTGTACAATATCTTGGTCACATAGATTGCATAGAAATTTAAACCAGTGATTGTTCACACGGCATTTGTGATTGCATACAATATTTTAAAAAACACCATAGCGTATTTGACCTTTTTATGCAAAAATAATGATTGAATGACTAGGAAAATATTGGTATTTAATGTAAATAATTTCTTAATCATTCTTAAATATAATTTAAAGGATTTTTTCAATTTTTTAATATCTTTTTAAAACAGTTGACAACGTTTATATTTGGGGTTTAACCTCCTTTAGTTATAATATTTGTTTGTTTTCAAGCATTTAGTTGTTTTCCTTAAAATCACTATTTTTTAAAAAAGTCACTGTCTTGCAGATGAAGTTTTCTTGTTTACAACTAAAAGGTTGTAGGAGTAAAATTCCTGATATAGGACGCGTTATATTTCCTGAAATTGTATACAATAAGTTGTGCAAAGCCGATCTTTTACAAGTTTTGGTGTTCACACGACGCCATCTTCAGGCCACAACTTATTGTACTACTTTCTGTACAAGAGCTGCGTCGTGGATACCAAACGGGGTCAGTCAGTACCTTTACAATATTAATTTACCCTTTCATTCCATACCATCCCATTATATTTTGGAAGGGGTTAGAGAGGGGTAGTGACTTCAGTTCTAGTCGTCACCTCTCGAACAAGAGAAGTTGTAGCTCGGCTGCTTGTATTTTTAACTGTATTCCGCAGCTCTCCCCTTTCTCACCCCTCCGAAATATATGACGTCACAAATAAGAAATAAAGTAGCTAAGACAATGGGATGAAAGTCGGACAAATACCGACTTTCAACCATCATTAGATGGACTAGTGCATGTCTTGCATGCATGTTACGGTCACTGCCATGTATGGGCTTTTTTCTTTTCATAATCCCTGACGCTTGAATTACATTTAAACGAATACCAGGAGAATATGTTTGCATACATTCAATAAAATAATTACATATCTTCAATCAAAGGCTGGCAGCACTTGCCTTGCTAGCCCCGACGTGACGTCACTGCGGTATCCAGTCCGTAAATTCAACATAGCGAAAAAAAAATCTTATTTAAAATAATATTTTCTCCTTCAAATTTATTTCGAGTGTTTTTATTGTATAAAGTAACCTACAGTTAATTCACAAAACCATTAAAAAGTTACAAAGTAGGTATGCGGTGAAAAGCTAATAACTGTGAATATATAACTTTTATTGTTTTAAAATACAACTGTTTCCCAGACTGTGTTAAAGGCCAAGAAAGGCTGCGTCCATATAAACCCCACAAATAACACCTTACTTAAGTATACCCCCATGACATTACAAAAGTACAGATATGATGGTTAGAAAACTCTTTTAGATCTATTAGATCTACTTTCACATTTTCATACGAGTCATGTGATCTGTAACCGTCGTTTTCGAAATATATATTAGCTATACTTATAAACGAAACACTAATAATAATAGCATGTTAACAATGTTGGCAGCAAAAATATGTTTGTGTTTTATAGAAGGTGCCCAAATATTCGTTTGTACAAAAATAAATGTGCATCTAATACAGATATAATCAGACTTAGTATAGTAGTGGGGTTTTATTTATTTTTCATTAAAATACAGTGTAATTTAACCTAATATAACCATTTCAGCATACTTAAATAAATATAACAAAATTGTAATACAATTATTATGAAGGCTAGCAAATATTTCATTAATCCCAATTTAATGATTTTCAAGTGAAAAATGCAGAAGATGGCAGTTTGATGTTATTTCTATTTTGAGAGTAATCGTGTATACAATATTCCTGTTAATCGATCATGATACGGGCTATAAAAGTCCCAAAAGCAGGTCTCCTACTCTTAGGAAATGGATTTTTTTCTATCTTTACTCGGTTTGGATACCAAAGAAAGAGAGGCTGTGCCTCCAATTATTTGATTATCTTTTAATAGTTCATAGGAAAAGGCATTCACATTAGTGTGACGAGGGAATATGAATAATACCACGAGAAATTGCGATTGAAAAACTATTCCGTTGAAACTGGCTGATAATTGAACCCTGACCTCCTTGTCACATGCACGATAATCTATAAACTATGCCTTATTTTCCGGAAAAATTTATCTGTGTGTGTGTATTGTTGTTTTTGTTAATTCATCCACAATTTGTGAATGCATAAACATAACATTTCATAATCCATTAATAATAATAAATGTTCAACCTTTTACTGCAGATCTGAAACGAAATAAATGAACGTATTTAACCAATCGATTGACAGATTTTGCTAACAAAAATACATCTAATAATCTTAAATATGTTTAATCAAGGGGTTTTATTTCATGGCTTCATGGCTATCATTTACTATAATGTGGTAAGATATCAGGCTACCTAAAGAGGATTTAAAATATCTCTTGAAAACCCTTTACAGAAATAATAGTCAAGGAGTAACAAGATAACAATAGTTTTATTGAAGAAACACTGAATCAATATATAAATTTTTAACAATAAAAATATATGAATAGAGGCTAGACACCTGCCACCTTGTGGCTTTCAAGAGAAATAATAATAAATTTAATTCAGAAAGGTAAACAACAAAGGTACTTCTCAATGGTTGTTTGTATAATTTTATATTCTTGACCAGTACCATAAATTCTCTACTTCATGTTTCAGTCCTATATGCTGGATCTTTGGATTATGCTCCTTTTATCTAGGTTCCCTATGCCTCGAAATTGAAGTGTTTTGGTTATGATTTGATTCTTAATTATTATTTTCTTTTGTTTGTTTATTTCATCTTGGTTTTGCGTTGTGGAAGAAGGTGAAAAACGTAATATTGTGTGTTTTGGTATATTTTCCTATTGTTGAGGTTAAGACTGTTCTGTTTTTTCCTTATACTTTCTGAAAACTGTGTTTACACACAGTTTACTTATACTAAATTAGAAAACTGAACATATCAATTTGACAATGTAGTTTTATTTAGTAAACAATAAAAGCATAAAAATGTACAAGTTTTACAATAAGGTAGAAAATTATAGAATATTAAATTTCTTCTCAAGGTAAATAAACTTGAGGGATTACTTGATTACTTGTGGCTACTTGGGCAACACAGTGGCCAGGCAAGAGGGTGTAGAATTTCTAAAAGAAGAGTAATTTGAGAATTAGTTAAAGCAAAATATAGAACAAATTTATAATATAACATTTATACAGTCTCACTTGGCAAGGTTGAATATTACCAGAGATCCACTAAATTTGTTAGATAGTTGGCTGGTGAATCCTGCTGATTGATGGCTAAGGGCCAGGCGTCATTAAAGTACTATGGCCGGACTTGTTCCCTTACGGTACTACCAGAGCATTCTATAGTACATTAACATCCTTTAGAACTAATACAAAATTTAAGAACCTATTTACAGGCCAAAACAAAATAGTATTATTTGCGCGGGCCCCACTATGACAATAGGCCAATTTCCACGGGTTGC
>CABFOW010001677.1:101993-134478 GCA_902141385.1 Timema californicum
GATAAATAGTGAACTTTTTTCTTGTAGGTGTTCAATCAATCTGATTGACACGCTACATTTCTTAACCCTTCCCACCTTCATTAACCATGCCTCACTCTTGGCTGCAACAAGGTCCTACCTGAACCACTCTAAGCCTATTGTATATCTATAGTTTGACGGGTTAAGATTTCTCACCAAGTGTCGCTGGCGTAGTTTTTAGCACTGCCGACTTTAGTTAGTCGTGCGCTAAGACTCAGTAGAGCCTGAAGTGAGGTAAGGTTTCGTGAACTTTCCACCGGAAGCGGCCCATTCTCTTTTATTTGTGTGCGTGTGTTTATGAAGTGGACTGCTCCAAGACACTACCAGACAACATAAAGTGAAGGTGAGTTGCCTTTACACATTCCCATTCCACCATACAGTCCATTTGTCCGTGTTCGTAATACTGGTCTTGCAAAGGTTTTTTTTTTCCTTTTATCATTCATTGTAAATTACGCTACATATTTTGGTCCATCAGGGCCAAGGCTACGTGTTTCAGTGTTCTTGGTGTTTCTTTGTGTTAGGGTGGATAAGGCAACTTATTTGTGTGTTTGGGGTATTTCTTGTATCTTTTGTTCGCGTTGTATTTCGACCATGCTGGGTCAGTTGGATTAGTGACGTCATCAGTTCAAGAATTACCAATCAGCTGCTAGCCATATTGATTGTGCATCGTATGCAATAGTGATCGAGTGTTGTCGTATTGCTTGATAGTTGGAATGTAATCGATGACCGTGTTTTGACTGTTTTTTTATGTTTGTATGTTGTTTCTTGTTTGCTTACGTTTGTATTTAATTCCCGTTTGTTTACATTAATTTGTGTTAAGTTTCTATCATAATGTCTTATGCACAACTCGAAGCTAGGTTGAAGGTGATAACTGGCCGGGTTAATAGACTTTACACGCTGTTAGAACAAGTTCAAAAATGATATTACCAAACTTTAATTTTAAGGAGGGATTTTGAAGAAACTCACATTGAGCTAGTAGTCAAGGCAAGCAAATTTAAAAGGGACTTTGATGTTGAAGTACATGGTAAGCTGATTGAAGACTTTGACATGACCTACTACCAGCTTAAGGAGATTTATACACGGATTACTAAGCCTTCATCCACGTTGGGAAATGATAATGGACCTCTAGTAAAGGCATTGTGAGCAAAATTTCCTAAATTGCAACTGGCCACATTTAGTGGTATAAACACTGACTGAACCACATTTCATGACTTGAACGTCTCTTTCATTCATACCAACAAAAACTTAACACCAGTGGAAAGTTTCAATAACTTTTGACGACATTTTCTGGTGAGTCCTTGAGTTTATTAAAATCGTTACCGGTGTCAGATGAGAACTACCCGCTAGCCTGGGCGACTCTTTCAGAACGTTACCAAAATGTGAGGTCAATAGCTGCTACACATTTAGAGAAAATAATGCAGATTTCAGGTCTGACTACAAGGTCACCATAAAACTTAAGAGCGTTAGTGGACACATTTAAGGAGAACTTGGGTGCACTAAATGTCTTAAAGTTTCCAGTTTGTGAGTGGAGTCTTATCTTACTAAATTTGACACTGAACAAATTAGATAGAGAGACACGACTGATGTTTGAACTTGAGAACCCTCCTACCAAACTACCAAGATATGATCAACTTTTGAATTTTCTTGAAAATCAATGTAAAGCACTCTCATCTGCAAATCAAGCTCTAGCACAGCCAACTAGTGCGAATACTAGACCTGTAGCAACCAACAGGAGGATAAAAGGATGACTGAAGTCACCTGTTGGAGTGAGAAGATAATTTTATGTCGAGTCAAATCAAGGTCACTACACTGTGTTTCAAGCTAGCCACAGTATTTTTAAGTGTCCAGTGTTCACGAGAAAGACACCTATACAACGCCGGGAATGGGTAAAGTCAAATAATTTGCGTTTTAATTGTTAAAGTGTTCGCACCATGTAAGGGAGTTTTCCTCAAAGTTCAATTGTCCACACTTCATTCAAAATCATCACACATTGTTGCACATAGGGTCAAGTAGTCAGGGCACTACTAACACTTGCAGTCAAAGATCGCCTAGCTCAAACCAATATTTTACCAGCTCTCACACTGATCGCACCCATAGCTGCAGTAGCTATGTGCATGGTGATGCCACTCATCAGGCTCATTCAGCATATCATTAAGGCACTGTTACACGGAGTGAACACATCAACTCACTTACCACCAGTTCTGTGAGCCTTACTACAGTCTTGTTGGGAACCTCTGTAGTGAAGGTTAAGGATTGGCATGGTGCTCATCAGAAGGTTAGAGTGTTGATAGATTGTGCGTCACAATCATAATTTACTACTGAAAACTGTGCTCAGTGGCTGTCTTTGCCACTTTGCAATTTGAAAATTCCTATTAGAAGGATCTCTCAGTCAACTGTGCAAACCAACAAGGGGATTATATATGAGGTGATACCTTGTGGTGTTGATGTTCCTCAGTTCATCACTGAGGCCATCATTCTAAGTAAAATCCCGTCGGGAATGTCATCAAACCATGCTCTCTAAGGATATGGTTAAGGGGTTTTCTCATCTTCAACTGGTTGACCCTTATTTTTATGTACCAGGGCCGATTGATATTCTCTTAGGTGTAGATGTATTTCCCGAGATCTTTGATGGTGGGCGGTATTCAACTTTATTTAATTGTCCCTCAGGATAGCATAGCATTTTTGGCTGGATCATAATTTGTCAAGTAGGACCTCAACCACTTATAACTCCTAGTGTCCCATATATCTTTAAAGCTACTGAACCGTCTCTTGACAGTGTTTTGCGACGCTTCTTGGAGGTGGAAGAATTACCCGTGACTTAACACATTGACCCTGATTAAGTTATATGTGGGGCACACTATGTGACAACACACACTCGTGACAATGAGGGTAGATACATTGTTCGGCTACCTTTAAGGGATGAAAAACCAGAGTTAGGAGAGTTACGTCAACAAGCAGTCAAGAGACTCACTCAGCTGGAACATCGCCTAGCTCGTTACCCACAACTGAAGGAGCAGTATTTGACCTTTCTAAAGGAATTTGAAGAACTCAGTAACAGCAATGCTAGTTCAGGGATTTAAATATATAAGCCCAAATTAATAATTTTGAATAAATGATATAAATTATCCGAAAGGGAATTTTGAAAAGAAGGAAGCTAAGCCCTAGCTTAAATAGTGTCGCTCACCTCGTACTAAGCCAGATGGTACAATGAGTGTCGATACAAACAAAACACCACTATATATAGCGAATACATAAGATCACATGTCCAAAGAGAGTAGGGGAGGAAAAAAGGGAAGAGATTGAGAACCACGTAGAAATAATTGCGAGCATTCTGTGACCTAGTAGAATGCTCTAGAACAGTCCAGGTGGAAGAAATAATAACTAAGTGCGTGGAGCTTCCTTCACTTGTGTTTCTTGGGCGTAGCCTATTTTTCTTTAAGACAACTGGTTCACACCTCCTTTCAGTCATTTAGACAGTGTGTTAGAGGGAGGAGGTCATGGCCAGGCGTGAAGAAGTTGGAGTTCAACCGGGTCAGAGGGTGAGTATTAGGCCATTAGATTGAACTGTTACTTGTAACTTGTTACAGTGTATCCACATTTGAATTTGGAGAGCATTAGGGAAAATGCACCTTAGATCACCCGGTCATTAATAAAGCCTTGACGTCCCAATTGCCAGTTAACAAGACTATTTAAAATATACGCCTTTTTCCGTATGCCCATTGGTATGGGTGTCAAGGGCAATTTAAGTAATTAGATTTAGATTAAAATCTTTGTATTGACCGAACAATTCGAGGCTTTTGTTTAACTTGATTATTTGAAATTTATTTGTCAATCCATCCAGATCTTTGGTAATCTATACTAATCAAATGCGAATACAAATTTTAATGAAATTTAATGGGAATATACTGTGAATCTAGGCATAAAATTTAATGTGAAGTACATAGATTTTAAATCTGTCTCTCCGTTTCCATATGGTGGATGTTCAAAAGGTTTTTCGTTTAATAGCTCATCTCAATTTATTTGCATTTACAATCCAAACCAATCCATCGAGTACCTAGGGCATATTTTTTTAAACATTTAGACATGTTTTCCGAGAGTGATCCCTGATTATTCTATTTGAATATAGTATTCAGTGGTTTTCTTTCCAACTTGATCACCGAGTGGAAGGATAAGTTATAGGAGAGATTTAAAGTTTAAATTAAAAAATAGATCATAAAAATAGCAATAGCAGGAGGGAACGAGGTCTACTGCTTACAGAACTACTGATTACGAAAGTTCTAACTCATCGTGTCTCACACAATTGACATTAAATCATATAGGCCTATTTACTAGAAATAATAAAGACTATATATATATATATATATGGAATAAAACGAACTTACTAAAAGAAGTATATTGGGTCGTTTGGAAATCTACAAAAAGTTTTACAAAAGTTTTTAAAACATACTTTAGTAAAGGATATTACTTTGACGGTGATAATAAATTATAAAATAATGAGAACAGTCTTTTATTTGTTTATTATTTTATGTTAAAATAAAAAGTGTAGCTCTTGTGTATATTTTATGAGCGGGTGTTTTATATTGACTGAAAGAGCACAAAAACATTGTTGAACTCAATCCCGGAAACAAAATTATGTCACCAGGAAACTACTATTTTTATTTGTTCGGTGTATTCTAGATGTTCGTGGATAGTATAACCAACAAGATTATTTAAACCAAACACTGGACCAATGAAGCTGGTGTCCACGTAGCCTAAAATTAGCACTAGAATGGATTTCCTGTGACGTTTCTACACGAAATTTGAAAAGAACATTAAAATCGGCATACTCAAAGCATTGTTCACAGGGTCCTACGCGTGATACAGGTTTGGCCGTAAACAATTTGACTATAAATACTGAGGAAAGTGATGGGCAATGTGCTGAGGTTTGTCTGACGTCTGGTGTAGCTCACCTAAGTGAACATTATCTTCAAAAGGTTAATACGTGTAGTATGTACTTTGATTTTATTCAGTGAAAGAATATTTACTTTTCAATTAAAGTGTTAAATTTTAAGTTACTAATCGACTAAATATTTTGTTCCCGCTCTGTATATAAGTGACCCTCTTTCAGGGAGGTCAAGGTTCAAATCTTAACCCAAATCCCTGGGGTATAGTTTGATAAATATAATAAATAGGGTTTTTTCATTCTACCTTCATGTTAATTAGGGTGCATTTCCTTTAAATTACTCTTCCACTAAAATCAAGCGTTAATAAACCTTATGTTATTCAATTTTTTGGTGGAATGGTCTAAGGCAAGACTCTCACCATAGACTGGACTGCCGATAATTGATGATCTGAATTTTAATCCTATTTGGGTGAACACAGGGTGGGTTTTTATAACTGGTTCATCACTCTCTCTACATACAAATGTGTGTACACTTCCTCTAAATTCAATCTTCCACATCCCTTACACATGGGCGTATAGTTCATATGCGTTTTAACACTAACGAGTAGTAACACGTGGTACCAAAATAAAACCTTTGAGTGGTTTGTGATGTGTTTAAAAAAATAGCCAAAAACAAAAACCAGGTCATTAGTTTTCTCTCAAAAGAATAAACTATCTTAATTTTAAAATCTTATCCAAGTAGGCCTAATTGATTTGTTTAGTTTTGGTTTATCACGTATTAGCAACACCCATCCAGGCTATAAAATTTAATTCTGGTTCTAATTAATGAGAGATGAGTAAGCAAAAATTTAGATAAAATATACCCGTCATTTTATTGAAGGAGAGTGTGAAACCTATTAGGAACAAATACACCAAATATTGGGATTCCAACCTTGACCTTCTCATCAACATAAAACTGGATTCGAACTTCACGTTCAGTCCACATGCACATTGATGTAGAGTAAGAGACTTCATTTCTTAACGATAATCGAATAACTAGCTTTGTAAAACAAAATTGACAATATTATAGACGGGGAGCCTAAAATTAAAATTAAACTTTAAATCTAATATAGATGTGATTATAATAAGCTAGATATGCTATATCCATTATTTTAAATAAATTTATCAGAAACAATACATCAAGAATAATTCTATAGACACAAATTTATTAGAGTTTTTAAAGTGCCCATACTAAAAGATTTTAAAACAAATGTTATGAACTAAAACTATTTTGGTACTTATAAAATTCAAGTAATAAATTATAACTACACATTATACAATATACTTGAGCCTGTAAAATTCAAATAATCTCACTTTAAAATTGAATCTTATTTTTGGTTTGAGTCAAATGTAAATATTAAGAAAAATCTCGACCAATTAAGAGCGAATCCATTAATCGGATCTAGGTTTGAATCAAAAGCATCAAATCTTCGCTCATATTTACAATTGTTTCTATTTTATGGGTTCAATGTGTTTTGAACTACCAAATTTTCAATATCCCATGATATCGCCAATTTCTTAATCAAATAAAATTCCAATAAGTAAACTGTGTGAAACAATCAAACATACTTTTGTTTATAAATTCCATTCATTGTAATCCATTATAACTTACAAAGTAATTTCTAAATATAGACCAAGTTATTATTAGTAATGTATTCTTGAATCATTTTTTATCCTATAGATAAAAGTACGGTGTTATTTTTCTTGTAAAATAATATTACTATTTATGCATTCTGAAAGAACAATTTAAAGCAACTTTCAAGCAATTTAATTTTTTTAGGTGATACCTTGTGGTGTTGATGTTCCTCAGTTCATCACTGAGGCCATCATTCTAAGTAAAATCCCGTCGGGAATGTCATCAGCCATTCTCTCTAAGGATATGGTTAAGGGGTTTGCTCATCTTCAACTGGTTGAGCCTTATTTTCATGTACCAGGGCCGATTGATATTCTCTTAGGTGTAGATGTATTTCCCAAGATATTTGATGGTGGGTGGTATTCAACATTATCTAATTGTCCCTCAGGATTCCATAGAATTTTTGGCTGGATCATTAATTTGTCGAGTAGGACCTCAACCACTTATAACTCCTAGTGTCTCATATTTCTTTATTGCTACTGAACCGTCTCTTGACAGTGTTTTGCGACGCTTCTTGGAGGTGTGACTTAACACATTGACCCTAATGAAGCTATGTGTGAGGCACACTATGTGACAACACACACTCGTGACAATGAGGGTAGATACATTGTTCGGCTACCTTTAAAGGATGAAAAACCAGAGTTGGGAGAGTTACGTCAACAAGCAGTCAAGAGACTCACTCAGCTGGAACACCGCCTAGCTCGTCACCCACAACTGAAGAAGCAGTATGTGACCTTTATAAAGGAATATGAAGAACTCAGTAACAGCAATGCTACTTCAGGGATTTAAATATATAAGCTCAAATTAATAATTTTGAATAAATTGTATAAATTATCCGAAAGGGAATTTTGAAAAGAAGAAAGCTAAGCCCTAGCTTAAATAGTGTCGCTCACCTCGCACTAAGCCAGATGGTACAATGAGTGTCGATACAAACAAAACACCACTATATATATCGACTACATAAGATCACATGTCCAAAGAGAGTAGGGGAGGGAAAAAGGGAAGAGATTGAGAACCACGTAGAAATAATTGCGAGCATTCTGTGAACTAGTAGAATGCTCTAGGACAGTCCAGGTGGAAGAAATAATAAATAAGTGCGTGGAGCTTCCTTCACTTATGTTTCTTAGGCGTGGCCTATTTTTCTTTAAGACAACTGGTTTACACCTCCTTTCAGTCATTTAGACAGTGTGTTAGAGGGAGGAGGTCACGGCCATGTGTGAAGAAGTTGGAGTTCAACCGGGTCAGAGGGTGAGTATTAGGCCATTAGATTGAACTGTTACATTGTAACTTGTTACAGTGTATCCACATTTGAATTGCAGATCATTAGGAAAAATACACCTTAGATCACCCGGTCATTAATAAAGCCTTGACCTCTCAGTTACCAGTTAACAAGACTATTTAAAATATACACCTTTGTCCGTATGCCCATTGGTATGGGTGTCAACTGCAATTTAAGTAATTAGATTTATATTAAAATATTTGTATTGACTGAACAATTCGAGACTTTTGTTTAACTTGATTATTTGGCATTTCTTTGTCAATCTATCCAGATCTTTATTAATCTATACTAATCAAATGCGAAGACCAATTTTAATGAAATTTAATGGGAATATACTGTGAATCTAGGCATAAAATTGAATGTGAAGTACATAGATTTTAAATCTGTCTCTCCGTTTCCATATGGTGGATTTTCAAAGGGTTTTTTGTTTAGTAGCTCAACATATTTGCATTTACAATCCAAACCAATCCATTGAGTACCTAGGGCATATTTTTTAAACATTTAGACATGTTTTCCGAGAGTGATCCCTGATTATTCTATTTGAATATAGTATTCAGCGGTTTTCTTTCCAACTTGATCACTGAGTGGAAGGATAAGTTATAGGAGAGATTTAAACTTGAAATTAAAAACTATATCATAAAAATAGCAATAGCATGAGGGAACGAGGTCTAGTGCTTACAGAACTACTGATTACGAAAGTTCTAACTCATCGTGACTCACACAATTCACATTAAATCATACAGGTCTATTAACTAGAAATAATAAAGACTATATATATGGAATAAAACGAACTTACTAAAAGAAGTATATTGGGTCGTTTGGAAATCAACAAAAAGTTTTACAAAAGTTTTTAAAACATACTTTAGTAAAGGATACTACTTTGACTGTGATAATAAATTATAAAATAATGGGAACGGTCTTTTATTTGTTTATTATTTTATGTTAAAATAAAAAGTGTAGCTCTTGTGTATATTTTATGAGCGGGTGTTTTATATTGACTGAAAGAGCGCAAAAACATTGTTGAACTCAATCCCGGAAACAAAATTATGTCACCAGGAAACTACTATTTTTATTTGTTCGGTGTATTCTAGATGTTCGTGGATAGTGTAACCAACAAGATTATTTAAACCAAACACTGGACCAATGAAGCTGGTGTCCACGTTGTCTAAAATTAGCACTAGAATGGATTTCCAGTGACGTTTCTACACGAAATTTGAAATGAACATTAAAACCTGCATACTCAAAACATTGTTCACAGGGTCCTACGCGTGATACAGGTTTGGCCGTAAACAATTTGACTATAAATACTGAGGAAAGTGATGGGCAATGTGCTGAGGTTTGTCTGACGTCTGGTGTAGCTCACCTAAGTGACATTATCTTCAAAAGGTTAATACGTGTAGTATGTACTTTGATTTTATTCAGTGAAAGAATATTTACTTTTCAATTAAAGTGTTAAATTTTAAGTTACTAATCGACTAAATATTTTGTTCCCGCTCTGTATATAAGTGACCCTCTTTCAGGGAGGTCAAGGTTCAAATCTTAACCCAAATCCCTGGGGTATAGTTTGATAAATATAATAAATAGGGTTTTTTCATTCTACCTTCATGTTAATTAGGGTGCATTTCCTTTAAATTACTCTTCCACTAAAATCAAGCGTTAATAAACCTTATGTTATTCAATTTTTTGGTGGAATGGTCTAAGGCAAGACTCTCACCATAGACTGGACTGCCGATAATTGATGATCTGAATTTTAATCCTATTTGGGTGAACACAGGGTGGGTTTTTATAACTGGTTCATCACTCTCTCTACATACAAATGTGTGTACACTTCCTCTAAATTCAATCTTCCACATCCCTTACACATGGGCGTATAGTTCATATGCGTTTTAACACTAACGAGTAGTAACACGTGGTACCAAAATAAAACCTTTGAGTGGTTTGTGATGTGTTTAAAAAAATAGCCAAAAACAAAAACCAGGTCATTAGTTTTCTCTCAAAAGAATAAACTATCTTAATTTTAAAATCTTATCCAAGTAGGCCTAATTGATTTGTTTAGTTTTGGTTTATCACGTATTAGCAACACCCATCCAGGCTATAAAATTTAATTCTGGTTCTAATTAATGAGAGATGAGTAAGCAAAAATTTAGATAAAATATACCCGTCATTTTATTGAAGGAGAGTGTGAAACCTATTAGGAACAAATACACCAAATATTGGGATTCCAACCTTGACCTTCTCATCAACATAAAACTGGATTCGAACTTCACGTTCAGTCCACATGCACATTGATGTAGAGTAAGAGACTTCATTTCTTAACGATAATCGAATAACTAGCTTTGTAAAACAAAATTGACAATATTATAGACGGGGAGCCTAAAATTAAAATTAAACTTTAAATCTAATATAGATGTGATTATAATAAGCTAGATATGCTATATCCATTATTTTAAATAAATTTATCAGAAACAATACATCAAGAATAATTCTATAGACACAAATTTATTAGAGTTTTTAAAGTGCCCATACTAAAAGATTTTAAAACAAATGTTATGAACTAAAACTATTTTGGTACTTATAAAATTCAAGTAATAAATTATAACTACACATTATACAATATACTTGAGCCTGTAAAATTCAAATAATCTCACTTTAAAATTGAATCTTATTTTTGGTTTGAGTCAAATGTAAATATTAAGAAAAATCTCGACCAATTAAGAGCGAATCCATTAATCGGATCTAGGTTTGAATCAAAAGCATCAAATCTTCGCTCATATTTACAATTGTTTCTATTTTATGGGTTCAATGTGTTTTGAACTACCAAATTTTCAATATCCCATGATATCGCCAATTTCTTAATCAAATAAAATTCCAATAAGTAAACTGTGTGAAACAATCAAACATACTTTTGTTTATAAATTCCATTCATTGTAATCCATTATAACTTACAAAGTAATTTCTAAATATAGACCAAGTTATTATTAGTAATGTATTCTTGAATCATTTTTTATCCTATAGATAAAAGTACGGTGTTATTTTTCTTGTAAAATAATATTACTATTTATGCATTCTGAAAGAACAATTTAAAGCAACTTTCAAGCAATTTAATTTTTTTTAATAAGTACTTAGAATACAAATATTAAATAATTGCTATATGAAAAACCAGTATAAAGTGTTGTTTATAATGTTAAACCCTTCGCATATATTCATTTTGAAACATTATTTCTAGATATATTTTCGAATAATTTCGAATTTTCCCAATTCGTTAATAAATGAACTTCTAATAATTTTAAATCTAGAAATAAAATTACGCTTTTTTCTAAGGTATTGTAGCATTTAATTGTAATTTTAAGCTGCAATAAGCTATAATTTTTGCTTGCAGGCCACAATTTAAAACCCAAGAGTTTGAAAAACCAAGACAGCATCACTCGTGTCATTAGGTCGAAGCTGTCTTAAAACACAGGTGTGTGTGTGTGTGTGTGTGTGTGTGTGTGTGTGTACGCGCGCGCGCGCGCGCTATCCGCATAGAATATACAATTTACTTCATTTCGCTGGTAGTGTTTTTAGTAAATGTGTGTTAGTTTTACCCGCCAGTATGTTTGTAAATTAATAAAGTATTTGCATTGGCCGTAATTATTAATATAGTTGATAAAATTAGCAAGTTGAACATTTGGGTCTAGATTTTGGATTACCCATCATAAGATTAACAAAATTTAAAAGCTGAAATGATAATATGTTTAATTAATTTAACGTAAAAATCTTACTTATTCTTTTTCATAATCTATAGACTTGACCCCAGTTTGCTCCTTTTCAAGAGCTTAATAAATTTTCATTGGACACATTTATTAATAGATATAAATACAGTTTTGTTTGAGTAAGAATTAATTGAATATTTCTTACTTAATTTGCATAATTTTTTATTGAGTTTTTTTATTCTGAAACTTATCTTAAATGTATTGGTGTAAAATACAATCAAGCACAGTAAAAATTTATGTTATGACTATTTGCTAAATAAATGAAAATGTAACTTAAAATATCTTCCTTTAATGATATTAATTATCTATTTGATAGATTTATTATATTAAATATATCACGTTCTAATTAAATGCAAGCAATAATACATATGGTTTCTTAAGACATCCAATAACAAAGTAGTAAATTATAAATGTATAAAAACACGTTAAAATTGAATTGCCAACACTCAACACTCAACGCTTATTGAAATAGTAGTTAAAGAAAGCAACATTTCCCCCAGGAATAGTGTAAAAACTTCGATCTTGTTAAATCTCGTAATTTCATGGACCTGAAAGTAAACAATAAAAAATATATTATAAATTAGAGGGAAAATATTTAATAACTTTAAAGGAAAAACATATAATAGCTTGTGCATTAAAGAATTTCCTTGTAAATGTTTGTTTTAATATTTAATATTGTTTTAATGTTTCCTTTTTTCAAAATCCAAAATTATCTTTTACCAGGAAATATTACCAGTTTATTAAACCATTTGGCCGTTGTATCCGTAGCGCAAACTCTATTTGCTGGAATTGACTTTTATTATAAAATAAGAGACAAACTCAGAGCTATTTAAGAAACTCCCTTACAATAAGAATAAAAATTAGTACTAAAACTCTCTTACTCCAATTTTACTGTGGTTTTGAATTAGTATCTAAAAAATTTAATTTCAATTTTAAAAATATCTGATAATTTTATAGAATACTTTAATGCCTGAGAGATTAACATTTTCTAATACCATAGGATAGGAGTTAAATTTAAGAAAATTTAATTTAATTCACCTTGAGGTTGAGTATGAGAACAGAAATTGAAAGAAAAAAAATTCACCCTCAATATATTATTAATTATCGTTGGGCATTAGATTCGAAACCTTTTAGATTTTTATTTCAATTTCATCTACAATGTAGGAACAACTTATTGAAATAATGTAGAACATTATTTAATTATTAATACAAGATTTTTAGCACAACTTACAAGATGACTGTTAAAATCAATATGGGTTTTAAGCTTTTTAAAATTGTTTATTCTCAATTTAAGCTCTAGCTTAGACTTTTTAAACAAACATTTGATGTTACCCCAAGAGTTTAAAACTTAATCTAGGACTGTAAAATTAGCAGCACTCTACACCCATATTTAGCACATAGATATTTATTGACTAAAATAATAAGCCCTTTCACAATAATTAGTCAGTATACACTTCAACACCAACCGGAAACGAACCAGGGGCCCTTACATTTGTTGTTGAGTAATAAATTGATCAATAAGCATAAGCTACTAAATCTAGTTTTATAGTTGTATTGTTTACTTTAAATACAGTATATCATATTTATTTGTTATAAAACGTGTTTTTTCCCCACCGTATATTTAAGAAAAAAATTGTTTTTCCAAGATCAAGAACGTCGTTTGATGGCAAACTCTATTGACTATAAATTTGCTTTAAGGTTTATCTATCTTTATAAAGATGACTAGTTATTTATGGTACAAAAATATTGTAACCTAACCCACATATACAAAAATTCGTTGTATATATAATACTGCTATCAAAATATAGGTCCAACATTATCTGTTTGAAGTGACATCTGCATGACAAATATACTGGAATTATAAAATATCAAAATATATTTAGAAACTTTTATAGTCAAATTAAGTATTTACTATCCTAATAAATCTAAGAATTTTTATCAGAATAAATACTACAACATGAATTTGGAGATAAAATTAGGTTACTAAATTAAATTTATGAAATTGCATATTTCACTTTGTTCTAAAGCTTAACAAAGTATATTTTTTAAATTTGGAACATTGTGCAATACTTACATTGTACAGCTGTGGTGTTGTAAGCTGAAATGATTAAAAAATAAATATAAGTTTAAAAAATCATCGATCTAACCCTTTTAAAGAAGTGAGCGACCATGTAGATAGTACGTCTTAAAAATAGTTATGTAAAACATGACTTACAAACAAAATAAATAAATGGTAGTGTTATCTACCTGTGTTTTGATAAGAATGAAGAAGTGTTCTCTACCTATATTTAGATAGTAATGAATAAGTTTTCTCTGCCTGTACTTATATAAGAGTATAGAATAGTAAGATACATGTATTTAGTTAATACTAATACCTGTCGTTAAATAAGACAAAAGTGATGTTCTCCGCCTATTTATATATGAATGAATAAGTGAAAGTGATTCTTCTGTGTTGGTATAAGAGTGAAGAACAGTTATCTACCTGTCTTTAGATAGCTGGCGATGATGTCAAACACTTGGAAGCTGGAGATACCAAAGAAAAGAGTGGAACCGTCAGTGTAGAGGGAGGACAGGGGTTCTAGCTGGTCACGGGAGTAGCTGGCCACGCCTATGGTGAAGAGGATGTTATCACCGGACGATTTCAGGAGGCTTGCCACTACGGTTGGATCCGTCGAGCTCACGCCATCAGTCACCAGAACTGCACGAGACAGTTAAGGGTGGGAAATAAACATATACATCTTAGATTAGGTATTAATAAAAATCTAACATATTTATTAGGATCCTACCTATTTGAAGAAATATGAACCAAAAATCCCACTAAGCTTCATTTGAAGTAATATTAAGAGCCGTATAATTAAGAAAGAATTGAATGTTTTGAATAACCATAACGTAATAGGTAATACAGTTTTTGATCTTTCAATCTTTTTTAGCATACATATTTTATCACTCAGTATAATTTTAGCTCTTTCATGAGCAAGATTCATTAATTTTCAAATAATTAATAGAATAAAAAATAAATAATATTTTATTGTTTATTTATAATATATTATGTCCATATACCTAATACATGGTAATACTTTAAATAAATAGATAAATAAATATAAATGTCATAGCCTCCGGCCTTAGTCAAACTATATCATGCAAGGGTGACGTAAGCCTAAGAACTCACACTGTCATCTGTCCTGAATCAGCAGTCATGTACTCCTACCAGGTCATGTTTTTAAAAAACTTAGTTTGTTTTTCCTATTATAATAACATAGAGTATTGGTAAAACTAGTAATCTAGAGGAAACACCCCTTTTAGTTTATATAACAGTGAATTGTTAGACCTTTAGAGGTAAAGGGGGGGACCACAGAATAACGCCAGCTGTTGGGGCGGGAGCTATTTCGACGTGATTTTTATACTCAGCTACCAAGTTACCGCAACTTTTGGGGAGGATTCCCTGCAGCTTGAGTCCTTGTTTATTACGGAGAAGGACGCCCATCCCTTTTATAAATCTGAGCCAGACCACAGCTGCGCAGCACTGGGCGTTCGGTTGTTCGACACCAGCTAGTTTTATAACACCGAACATAGTTCAGGGCACGGAACTGCTGAGTAAGGGAATTTATATAACGAGGATCTTTTTCTTAACTCCCTTAATTAGATAGAAATACTACATCACATTATTCTCTTTTAGAGTAATTAATTTAATTCAATAAACAAGATCAAAATGAACCTCACAATTATATGTCGCTGCCTACCCATCCCACTAAGCCATCCTGACACGTTGGCCTACAGGTAGAAGAGTAGCGACATAAATATATTTAATATGTTACTATTTATTTTCAATTACTTCCTAATAAATGGTTTATGTTTTATCTTTTCTGATACACTGGGGCGAGTTTTATTGGAAATGTTTTACTAATTGTTGTACAAATACTAGGCTATAAGAACGTTAAAAAAACAATTATACATAATTTTTCATGACAAATACATTGCTTTAACCTAATACATATGGCTGTCATAAGTAAAAGTAATAAAGCACTATGCATTTATTAATACCTCAACACTTAGCTACTCACAGACGAGTGTTATATCGAACAAGGAGTTACTGTTCACTTCTGACAGGGCATTGTAGAGCACCTTTTCAATGTCAGATTCCTCCTCCACTGTAAGTGATGTTCTTCACCCTCCTCTCAAAGTCACAGGTAGAACTCTCAGTCAGTTCAATATCTACGAAGGCATTGTGGTCGAAGCTGATCACCCCCGCGGTACGAGTCTCACTTAAGCTGTAAGAATAAGTGTTTCAGCAAGTTTATTCACAGATGTAGATAAAAATAAAATGGTAGTTGGTTGGGTTTCATTTTTCTTACAAACGCATATGGACTACCCGTATATTTAGAGAAAGTGCATCCACATTTGTATTGATGGAGATCGGTAAATCATTGATACTCGAGTCCCAACATCCCCACCACTAGTAATTCAGAGTAAACTATATTTAAGCCTTCTATCTTTATTATCTATTATTATATCTATTTACCTATTATTCTATAAATTATATATCTCATTAAAATTTGTTAAGACTTCAAGATTTATTTTTAATTGATTTACGCAAAGGTTTTCGTTCGAAATACAGTTTGACTTTATTACCAGTGCCATATTAACTAAAACTTAACCAACATTTCAACTTATCAGCTAGTAATAACTTAAATCCTACGGGAAGGCATTAACGATGGCCTCGGCAAAAGTTTTCTCCATCTCGAACTGAAAGGGTGCCACGCTACCAGACTCGTCCAGCAGGAACAGCATACTAGCGTTCACCCCGAATAGAGTCTTGTTTATCTTGTCGATGAAGTCCTCTCCTAACTGCTCTGGTGCTGGAATTTTAACAAATTTTTATGTAGAAAGTCATATGATCTATCCGATTAGTAAAATCCAGCCATGATTAAAATCTCAAACTCCCCATTATCTGCTAACCAAACCAGAAGAGTATGACGCGTCAGTCCATGGGTCTGAAACCTTGAATATTCTAGTCAAATTATTGATGAGACACTGACGCATTAAAATTAAGTGTTTCTCCCCAATTATTTGAATCCCTAGAATCCTTAAAGATCCTCAAAAGCATTTTCAATTATGGATAAATAAAACAAAGGTTTGGTTTGGAATCGTAATTTATTTTAGAGTTACTGATTACATTTCCTACAGCCACTAAAGAATTTATGTGGACCAAATCAAAACCTTAAAAAGTCATTTCAATATTTGAGAGCTAACTTCTTATACTTAAAAAGTTTTATTTAACCCTTTTATTGTCATGCCTATAATGGGATCGTGTGCACAGAGTGCCATGGCTTTCTCATAATTTTTGCAAGGCCTTACCAGAAAAATCTCCCAATTTATTATTTTATGAGGTGATTTTTCATATAATTATATTTTTATCTACACTTTAATTTCTATAACTAATGATTATGTACTAGTTCTAGTAAAACATTATTTTCCTACACTAGCTATTGAATAACACTAGAACTAGCGCAAATCTGAAAAGCCAATCAGATTGGCTTGTGACACTTTTAAAGAGAAAAAGCGGTGCCGATCAGCTTGGCTCTGGGGGCTAAGAGTGTTGAAATTCTTATTCAGTTTGTGTGTGAAATTAAGCTTTGGATTTGAATAAAATTTCTGTAACCATAAATGTAAGTGTAATTTGTAACATAAAGGTATTTACTCTTGCAGGAGGGAATGACACCAATGCCCCCTGTACCGCTCCAGCCATCGTCCGTGCACTCGACGACACTGCTGCCTGACAACTCGTATCCTGAGCTGCATGCCAGGTTGCACGTGTCGTTCGATGAGCTCAGATCACTGACGCACGTTTCGGGATACCAGGTGCTACCAGGTAGGTTCACCAGCTTCGGGCAGGCTGGAAACAAACTCATGAGTACAGCTTGGTTCAAACACAAATAAAATATCAAGAGAAACGTGATCGTGTGTAGAGCATACGCTACACGTGAGATTTGTTTCAAATTATCCTATTAATAATCGAAAACATAAAGTGATGACTCCAAAAGAATTGTTACAAGTCTGAATAAAGTTAAAATTGTAGGGAATTTGGTTTGACGCGGAGAAGCCAGGACGATTTTAACATCGCTGGAATTATTAGATGTTTTTACAATATGATTTTAAATATGAAGTGTAAGAACATAAACCCAGTGTAAACTATTATATATTCCTCAATTAAATTAAATTTTACACAAAGAGAAGAAAAGTTTATCTTAAATAACACATATCTGAAGAATTTTCTAAATTTGTAAACTAGCGGCTGTTTTTGAATGTGCTTGTGAAGCTTTTTTCAGAACTTGTCATCTGCTCCTTACATCACCTACTTTTTTTTCCCTCGCAAATCACTTAGGTTGATGTTTGTATTTGCATGATTAAATGGGAAACTTTGGTTTAATTTCGGTGAAATTGTAAACTAAATTTTCACATGCAAGCAACACTTATTTTAGTCACTTGTTTTTTGACTTTTAAAGCACCGTTCAAAAATTTAACAGTAGGAGAACAGCCTATTTTTGATATGTTGTCAAATTTCTATTACAAATTGAGTAAAATAAGTTTGTAGTTGTGTTTACGACATGAGTGTAGATACAAAAGTATGATAAATGTACATTTTGTTATATTATCTATGCATAAATTCTGACAGAATTATTCTAAAAAATGTGAAAATACTTTGTTTTTGTGATTTCAGAAAATACCTTACGTTATGGAGAAAAAAACCATTAATTTTTGAAGCAATCCTTAAAAAATTATAATGCACTAACACCTCTTTCTTAGAAAACATAAGTGAACTATTTTTTAAATACAGAATAATTTAATTCTTTGTCAATATTTTTTTAACATTAAAAATCTTTAAGTATTTTTAGTACCGCGTCTTACTACCTGTTCAGATTATACACATATATGCTGGTTACGCTAATGAGTTAAGTATAAGGAAGGTTAAATTTAAAGAATATGTACTCGCTTTTCCTATATTGAGAGTGGAAAACCATTTTGGAAAACCACCCTCAGTACACCCAACTGTGATTCGAACCTTGACCTCCTTGTTATCAGCAGTCTAGTTTAACTCGAGAGTGATGACTTAGAACATGCGGCCACTAAAGCCAGTTTTTTAAATTAATTTGCATATAAAATATTGTAAAGAATTTAAAAAAAATCTACAAACATGGAAGGCCAGGGAGTTTCAAACTTTCCAAAGTGTATCATAAACATGGGATACATATCAAACATGATATAGTCAATCTGAAGCAGAGTTCTCTAACGCACTGCTTCTTAACGGGACCTTGGGGTAATTCTAAAAGGTTCCCAAATTCACATAGTTAATTACTCTTGAAAACAAGTCTCAACACGAAATGATCTGGATGACTTATGGCCATATATATGAACTGAGCTCTTAGAACCATCTGACAATTATGTGAAGAAAATTATGTCTTTTGTACATCTTACGTGTGTGAGGAAGAATTTTCAGCGCTTGTTACATTGAAATCAATGTACTCTTCGTTCACACTAAGGTGGTAGTAGTAAGCTTACCTAGCATTATTCCAACATGGCATATCTTATATAATAGTGTCATAGGGTAATTAATCAAAATTCAAATAGCCAATGCTATTGTGTATGCTTTTAGTGAAGATTTACTCCATCTAGATATCATTTTCTGAAAATTGAAACCTGGACACGGGAATCGAACCCGAGGCCTTTGGCTTAGTACGCCAATGCTCTACCACTGAGCTATCCAAGGATTGTCCTGTGCTCAAGGTCATTCTTCCCACATATTTTAAGACAGAGTCTATGATGGATGTGTGGAAATCTCCGACTACAAATGTGTGATTTTATTAAGATCAGATAACGCAGCCACCTTCGATTTGGTAGTTGGCTTATTGTTGCCATTTGTACAATTATTATAATTGTAAAAGAATGCATATTTAACAATCAAATAGCAGAAGCTATTATTTATATTTTAGTGAGTATTTTCTCCATCTAGATATTATATTCTGAAAATTAAAAAATGACACCTGGACACAGGAATCGAACCCGGGACCTTTGGATTATTCCTGGATAGATAAGTGGCAGACCATTGGTGTACTAAACCAAAGGTCCTAGGTTCAATCCCTGTGTCCAGCTGTCATTCTTCAATTTTCAGACGTAAGTTAATCAAGGTAAGATGGTAAACAGAATGTACCTAAAAATGTCGGATATTAAGCTTAAGTTATAATCACTTTAATCGGATGTCGTAGAAAACGATTATGTTTCTCCCACATATATTTTAGCACCACTTCTTACTACTCGTTTGGATTATGGACTTGTGTATTAATTCCGCTAATGTGTTAGGGATGAGAAAAGTTGAATGTAGAGGAATTGTACCCATATCTATGTGGAGTGAGAGTGGAAAACCATTTCGTAAAAACCACCCTTATTACACTCGACCGAGACTCGAGCCTCAATCTCCCCGTCATCGGCAGTCTAGTTTACTGCGAGAGTTGAACGTTAGATCACGCGGCCATTTAAGAGGGTTTTCTCACACATACACACATATCTCTTAAATACACAGACTATATTAGAAATGACCGAAATCTAATTCAAAATAAACAATATTCAAATAAAGGGAAAATAGTTGAAATAATTGATGTCCGTGAAGAAATAATTAATATTATAATAAATTGTCCTATCCAATGGCGTCTTAGTTACTAAATCTCACACGACTCGCACACGATCAAGTATAAACTGGTACATATTAAAGAAAAAAAAGATATATATATATATATATTGTCTCTTACTACTCATTTAGGGTATTATCATTTAAATATACTTATGATATAGTGGTGAAAAGGTAGGATTTAGAGGATATGTACCTATAATCGTGGGGAGGGAGATTGGGAAACATTTTTATGGAAAATCCTCTTCCATACACCCGACTGAGACTCAAACTCCGAGCTCCCCATCACTAGAAATCCAGTTTCTAAAGATAATGATGCCTTAAACCATGTGACCACAGTTAAATGGGTAAGATGATGTATTTTCCTCAGTTTCATTTATTTGGGATATTTATCGTGCACTTTCTGAACTGAATGATTATACTCGTATCAGCACACGACATATAAATTAACTTAATTCTAGAACAAACACAACACCCCGCCCCCGGCCATCACTGTGAGAGGGGAACCCACATTTCACCAGTGATACATTTTTCGGCCATGCCAGGAATCGAACCCGGGACCCTTAACTCAGTAGACAGACACGTGGCTTATGCCAGGATCACGATCAACTTAACTTTATCTTAACGTAACGTTCACTTAACGTTAACTTAACTTAAGGAAACAGATGTGTGATCACGATTCACTTAACTTAATGTCACAACTCGAGCCAAACATCTTCATTCTCGAGTATGATCTGTGATTTGTATTAGATGTACAATGATGATTTGTGTTATAAGGTAAGGATAAGGACAATGGAATTCAGAAGAATTATTATTATTATTATTAGCACCGCGTCTTACTACCCGTTCGGGTTATACGCACTTACGCTAATGTGTAATGGTAGGGTGATTGTGAGATGAAATGAAGGACCTACAATTTAACGTGGAATCCGAACCACGGTAGAGGCCTGGCATTCCTCACATTCACAAGATGTATTGTCAGAGGTGAAGGAAGGGTTTGGTAATCAGATAAATCTTTGCCGGGACCGAGGATTGAACCCCGGCCGCCAGCATATAAGTCTGACACCTTACCCCTAGACCACCAGGTCATCCAATTCAGAAGAAATTTACTAAAATTTGCGTGGAGTGAGAGGAAATAACGCCATTTAGCACATTCTTTTAGCCGGGACTTAGACCCTGACATTCCTTTCACCATCTAACCAAACTTTATAAGTTTGACATATGTTACCTCCTTGACATTTGGCCTCCTGAGGCCAATCACACTGCTGGAGCTCGACATTGAAGTGCAGACCTTCAGGGCAAGACTCAAGATTAGGCTTCCTGTTGACGCACCGACAGTACAACCCACAGGCCGTCAAGTGGGGCAGTAGCACCGCAGGTGCATCCAAGGGGTCATCCTCGTCAGGGCATGTCCCAGCCGTCGGGCAAGGTGTGCCAGACACAGGCAGCGGTGTTGTCTGCCTAGGGGGCGTCGAGGTCGACGATGATGAAGAGTTGGAGGCCAGCACGGCTTTACAGCCGGCGCTCCACGGCCAGTCACACACCTGGAGGACCGGGTTGAAATTAAGACCCTGAGGGCACTCCTGAAGTCTGGGTTGACCGTTGTCACACTTGTAGAAGAGGCTACAGTCGTTGGGGTGGGCTATGTGGACGGTGTAGTCGGGGGAGTTCAGCCCAGGACAAGACGTGGGTACCTGCATGTGGACACCTTGCAGCAAGAAAAGAACCATCAGGACACCTCCCAGTGGGACAACGGTAACACCTGCAAATCCATATATAAAATATAGAAAACATAACTTTGTGGTATAGGTTCAAATTTGTACTCTACTTTTTGAGCTCCACGTCTGCCCAGTCAACATATCTACACTTAATGACGAATAAACACGGGAAAAGGTTAATTAGTGGAACTACATGAGTATTTAGCCTGTAGAGAAAATGTGAAATTCATCACCTTTACAGCTGTTCAGGATTTACCTCACTGAGGCCAACTAGGTCTGACTTAGACGTACTATGATATCGTCTGGTCCAATCGGGAATCTAAATTATTCAGGTTTTATCTCCGTATATTTGTAGTGCAGATAAGTTGATACAAACTAATTATAGTGAAGAAACTCTGATTGAAAAATATACTAATATTTTTTTAATATATATATCACAGCTGTACAGCCAGTTGCACTATCAGTTTTGTTTACATCTTGGGGCCTTACCCTTTTATATCCCGTTTTTCAAAATACATTCCCATATTATGTAAGTGTGCCTTATAACCTATAAATTATAATTTACTTAGAGCCAGGGAACAGTTTTTTCTCTTTATCAACAAATCTCCATTAACTTGGTAGTCTAGGAGCCTTAATGTTAGGCCAATTTTGGCTTAATTGTCCTATTACTGTTGCCGAAGCACTCCATTGTCGTGAGCTAGCCAAGGAGGAGTGTTTAGCACAGCGGTGTCTCGAGCGCAATTCATTTAGTGGGTATTCCAAGGTGTTTCTGAAGGAAAACTATCAATAGTCCACAACGTAGTCGAAACTATGGTGCCTTATACCCTGACAATCAACTCAATTCTCCGTTACAGCCAAGTAGGGACTCACAATTATCCCTTCGGCGCGCAGTCAAAATAATAATGATATAAAATTCAGTTTTAACACAAAAGTTGTTAGCATTTTTTTAAACATAGTATTTACACTCCAAAAACATACTTTTTATATTTACACTAGTAGCGTATAACCCGAACGGGCAGTAAGACGCGGTGCTAAATATAAATACACTAGTATGCTTCGAGCTAGGCCACAGGCCTTGAGGTGTATTCCACCCATCGTTTACACACACACACACACCTATTTTTCCCTTTGAGGTAGAAAAGAAATTTCTAGTACCTGCTACGTGCCATTCTACAAATTAAACTTTCTCGTTTAAAAGAAATGATCCACTGACCCTTGTTTCCTTAACGTCAATCGGAAACATAGTTAGTCATCAACTGGCACGCACAGTGAACCTTACTCGTGTCGGCGTGATGTTCGTGGTATACAGTTAAATAGGGCGCGCTTTGATAACTTTATCATAAGGCTAGTTTCACTGCCAGGCCTAGTACGCCTCATGTGCAGGGCTATACTAAAGACAAGACGAACCTTACTCAGATGGAATGGGCCAGTTTTGCTTGTGTTAAAGTGTCCTATTCCATTTAAGTTTAGGTTGGTGTATTCTTGTATTTATTATAGCACCGCACTTGAGGCGTATTAAGTTTTACAGTGAAATCGGCCGATATAATCTGTAAAATTCCCCCATTTTATTTGTTGATGACGATTTCAGCATTAAGGTGTTATTTTAACAATTTGTTAACATAATAATTTATTTATAGTAAAATAAGGAACAATTACAAAGCCACATGTAATAGTGAGCCCTAAAATTAAAATACTACGAAAATCAACCAAGAGATATAGATTTAAAGGAAACAACTAAACTTACGTTTCATATGAAAATAATCAATCTCGATAATGATTTATTATATCGAAGACAAACAGTTTGCTTGTATACTATTACGGGATGTCAATTTTAAAAATAGGTTTTAAAAATAAAATAAAATCAAAGGTGGAAATAAAAATCATGTTCTAAAATGTGACTTTATAGGAAGTTTTGAAAAAATATCTTAGTAAGGAGAAATATATATATTTTTAACGCCGTGTATCACTCACTACCTGTTCGGGTTATACGCCTATCTACTAATGGAGCTAATTGTTATGTTGATGATATGGAATGTTATATTTAAAGGAAATGTACATGAATTTGCGTGGAGATAGAGTGGAAAATCATTTTGGAAAACTACCCTTAGTACACTCGATTGAGATTAGAACTTCGAACTGCCCTTTAATGGAAGTCTAATCTACCGCGAGAATAACGCCTTATACCATGCGGTTACCGAAGCGTGTAAAGAAAAATACTAATGTATGCACACAAGAGTGTGTTGTATAAATTTCTATCTTGTGGTTTTGTGGACATTTTCTTATACATATTTTGCTGGCAATGTAATGCATTAAAAATGTTGGCAATGGAGTACATACACACACTCGTATATTTTTTAAATTTATTTACTTAGCACCGCGTCTTACTACCCGTTCGGATTATACGCTTAAGTACTAATTACACTAATGAATTAGGAATTGGTAAAGTTGAATTTAGAGTATATGAACCTGCATTTGCGTAGAGGGCGAGTGGAAAGCTATTTAGGGAAAAACCAGTCCACCCTACCGAGATTCGAACCTTGATCTTACCATCCTCGGTAGTCTAGCTCAACACAAATGCCGCGTTAGCTAACTACGCCACCAAGGTGGGTTTTTCTCTTGAATTAAATCTTTATTTGTTTGCTGAATCACCAAGCAAAATTTTTAATTAATGTATTCCAAATTTCTTAAAAATTAACCCAATTTTGAATTTTCTGGGGTTTTTTTTACTAAATTTTATTTTTAGCTTAATGTCTTTATTCTGCATTTTATTCCAGGATTGAGGAATTCTTAGGAATTCACTCTTAATAAATACATATTTTTTGTAACATAAATTTTAAATCTAGTTTTATATTTAAAATATTTATTTAATACTAGTGAAAAAATTACAATAATAATAGTATTTTACTAAATGTATTTATTTTTCCGGCGCACTTCCCTACCCATTCACGTAGCGTCAATAAACTAGTTACGATAATGTGTTTGAGACGGTGAAGGTTAAATTGGGAGAAAATAAAGTTACATTTTCGGGGAGGGAGAGTGGGAAACAGTTTATGAAAATCAGCCCTCATTATACCAGTTCAGAATTATAACCCCGATTTCTCAGTCATTGGTAGCGTATTTTATTATGATAATGACGTCTTAGACCATTCGACCACCAGTTCTGGTCCAAAGTAATATAAAGATACTATTTATTTTTCATTTGAGGTATTTTACGTGAACGTTCTGGGTTGACTGATTATATCAACACACAAGAATCTCTATGAGAGAAAGAAAGTGAGATAGAGAATGGGCTGACCAATTTTGACGGAAAAGTGGTTTTCACATAACTTCATAGATTATTTTACATGACACAATTGACTTAAGACCGATGGCTTTACTGCTCCTCCTAAGTAAGTTTGCCACGCATTTCTAACACCAGAGAAAACCCGTCGACCCCGGCTAGTTTTGAACCCATGAACGAACGAACTCTTTGGATGAGCTTTACTCCCTTTAATAGTTTTAAACTATGTTGACAGATTCATAGTCAAAAAGGTTTTGATAATAACATTCTTATATTTAAATATATCACTTTCAGCATGTATCAAACATTCATTAAATTGAATGTTTTTCCAATCTTCAAAGAGCCGCCTGGTGAACTGTATATACAAGATGCAAACGTTTAAAAATCCAACATAATTTAATCCGTTGTTTCATATTTTAAAATATGGCTCACCCTAAAATAAAAGTGATAATATCAACATGTCCTTATTGAGTTAAAAACAATGCATTAAGTAAGTTGTGTCACGCATTTTTTTACACCAGAGAAAACTCGTCGACCCCGGCTAGTTTTGAACCCACGAACGAAATCTTTGGATGAGCTTTACTCCCTTTAATAGTTTTAAACTATTTTGACAGATTCCAAGTCATAAAGGTTTTGATAATAATATTCTTTTATTTAAATATATCACTTTCACCATGTATCAAATATTCATTAAATTGAATGTTTTTCCAAACTTCAAAGAGCCGCCTGGTGAAATGTATAGACAAGCTGCAAACGTTTAAAAATCCAACATAATTTAATAAGTGGTTTCATATTTTAAAATATGGCTCACCCTAAAATAAAAGTGATAATATCAACATGTCCTTATTGAGTTAAAAACAATGCATTTTAAATTTATTATTTAAATAACATATCTACTGAAAAGGTACATTAGATCTTTTTTGGTAATATCAAAATAAATTTTAAGAAAAATACATCAAAATTTCTTCAGAATAAGAGTAATGTTTTAACAGTGTCACGGCAGAACTTTATAAGATAAGATAAGATTGATATAGTATAGGGTGGCCCACGGAAAAGTAGCCCGCCTCCTATATCCAGCGGGCACCTCATTCTGAAAAGAGGAGGTCAATCACCTTCCACCCATATTGTTACATGAAGAATGAGCGAGTGAAATGCTCGTCTAAGGCCTTATTGACTCATTCTTCATGTCACAATATGGGTGGAAGGGGATTGACCTCCTCTTTTCAGAATGAGGCGCTTGCTGGATATAGGAGGCGGAATACTTTTCCGTGGGCCACCCTGTAGTTTTAAAGACTAAAATTTGACATTCTAATGGTAAATAACGCAGTGTGAGGGAATTTATTTTAAAGTTATATTTTACTTAATTTAATTTTTTTTATATTATTGTATGTACAAAGTTATAAAATAAAAAATAAACAAATGCATTTAGAATATCAAATCAATGTTTGTTCTTAAAATATTTATCTTACCTCTCATTATTTGAGTTTTTACTATGAACGATTTCTCTGAACGTTGCCTAACAAAAGTTGTATTATAAGGTATATGGAAAAAATTGTCCCTATTTATACCTTAGAAAGGTGTTCAATTATTCTACAAGATTTTCCTTCATTTTATCACTCAGTATAAAGATAAAAACATATGTTTTCAGTTATTTTAAATCCCTCAGCTTAACGCAATAAAGTCGCAATTCATAAATGACTTATAAATTACGCGAAACAAACCTTCGTAATTACCTTGATTGTGTCATTTTATGGCACCAGGAAATGTCCTCGAAGGTGTTGATACAAATAGTTATATTGATGCGTAGAAATGTCTCCCTATTCTTTAATTTACTAGCTTAGAAAATATGTATGCATTGTACATTTCCTTGTCTCAAAATTTCTCAGAGAAAATACGCCCACTTGGTCCGTTTGCAACTTATAATGGTATTAACTTTTTAGTTACTCACGACCCCCAGGAGATATAGTGTGACAGTAAAAAAAATCTAGATTTTGATCAATTTTGACGTTTTATGACCCCTTGAACACATTAAAATCACTTTATCATCTGTTATAATATAATTTATTATTGTTACAACGGACTATTTTAAATCACCATTTATTGTTGAAGGATTTATTTTATTGGATCATGGCGGCTTCTCCTGTGTGATCTAACGAAATTGTTTTATATTTAATTCTTATCTTTTATATGGTTAAGCTATTTAATATCTATATTTCGCGTGTCTTTGACCAGCCTTTTTATTTAGTTACTATTTTTTAAATTTTTTAGTTGTTGTTATGTAGTATCAATTTTAATTCGTTCCATATCACTTTACTTTATTTCATTTACTTGTCGCTCTTTTTCTAACTTATTCCACTTTGTATATTTTAATAAGCTATACTTTTTTGTAAATTGAACAGCTTTTGAATTAATTTTTTTTTTTCAAATCTCAGATAATATTACATTCACTACAAAGTAGTTTTTGTATTGCCATGTGTCAGTCTTAAGCCGAAACCATTTTACCGATCAGACTATAAATTAATATCTTGGGTCTTCATGAGGTTCCTCGGAGGCTTTTTGGAACTATCCAAACATAAAATTTAGTGGAAATTAATTAATTGCATATAGAAAAAATTAATATTCTCGTTATGTTTTATAATACTGTATAATGATAGTATTTCGTTTAGTTTGTCGTATGCAGAAATTTATTTCTATATAGATTCTGTCAATTTGTGCAATCAGTTAGTGGCTAAACACAATTTGGTTTAAAAAATTTATTTTTCCTTTCTCATATCAAGAAAAATTTTGTAATCATTGAACACAAAAAAGCTGATTTTACAATTCTGTATATCCTTGTGACTGTCTTCCTGTCTGTCCGCCTCGCCTGTCTGTATGTCCCTACCAACAAATCGAAAACTCTTGGATTTACTTAAAGTTTTTTTAAAATTCTGAATGATTCAAAAATGGCTCTAAAAATACTGCTTAAAATGCAGGTCTGAAATTTGTTTGACATAAAATTAATATTGTATATTTATTTACTGGGCAAAAATCATTTGAAGGATAGTTTAGTGATGGGAATTACTTTAATATTTGAGATTGATTGAGATTGGCTATAATTATTTTGTTTAAAATGTATGGAGTTTGTATGGTATGACAAATAATACTATAAACTGGCTATTGGGATAAAAATACCTTTATGTGTAGGTTAGTGAAAACAGATCATACAAATACTTAATATGTCTTTTTAAATGTCTCTAACTATTTGGTTCTAAAAGGGTATTTTGGAAGTGTTTGGCATAACAAATAACTCTGAGTACTTCTATCGAAAAAAGTTTTTTACGTGGTGCTCTATGTATTTTTGTTTGCCTGTGAGTGTATGTGGGTGGGTGTATACCTAGGCCTAGAGTCTAAACCAATTTACCGATCGGGCTGAATCTTAGTATCTAGGGCTATAATTAGGGCTGCGATCCTATTTATCGGCCGATATTGGGACAATCAGCCAAGGATGTTCGTTTTTCTTATCATGCAGTTATTTTACGCCGATAATTCAAAATATATAGGTATAATTTAAATTCTCAAGTCATGAGACTATAATTTATAGTTCAAACAAAAAGATTTAAATACAGTCACTTGCACGTAAACAAAAATTATTTAGTTCAGTGTCATATATTTTATTAATTCTGTGTTGGATATTTTATTTTAAAATAAACAGCAAAACAAACATTCTAAACAAAATCAAACCATTAATTTGATTTACCTTAAGGCTTATTTCAAATTATGAATTACTTAATAGATACACTACTTGATAATTATATATGTATTTACGTAATCGTAACTTATTCATACAGCAAACACAACGAATATGTCTAAGATAACCTATCATTATTGTACTATTACGTTCTTTAGGGGGTAGCTGCACAGAACCACGTTCAGTTAGTTATCATGCGTTTTTCTTTTCTTCATGGTGCGTAGCGTCGAATGCATGCCAGTTACTGAACACTCCAAGATCCGCTCAATCGATCGCTCACTGAGCTCTCCAGATCAGTTCTTAGAACGCGTTCAAGCGTAATGTCCAAGTACCAATTTACTGCTGTTGTAAGTAGTTGGGTAGTAATTTTGTATATATCTAACCAACAATAACGCTTAAAACTTTAATATAAACTTTTATTCAACAAACCTACTAATAATGCAAAGTATAAAATTGTCAAAATCATATAATTCTTGTTTTTGAGTACTGTTAACGCATAATTTTGTAATATTGCAACAACAAAAAAATGGCAACGGTTACCAGCAATATCGACAACAAAATATTGGTATCGACAATATCTGCAAAAGGGCTTATCGGTGCAGCCCTAGTTATAACAGGGTTTTCTCGAGGGAATTTTGTAATTAGATAACCAACTCTAAAATTAAGGATATTTTACTGTAGGACAAAAATATAAAATAATAGATTTTCTTCAAATCAGCAATAACAATATTGATTAAATTTTGTACTCAGATATTAAGCGCCATTTAAAACCAAATGGAAACTCTCATTTTTTCAAGTAAATGTCATTGGGGTACTTAGCATGAATATAAATTTCCCATTTTTATATCTCCGAAACGATCTATTTACGAAATAACTTATCTTTTTAAACCTGTAATACCAATTAATATAAAAATATTTTATTTGGAATATCTTTTATAAAACAAATAGTTTCTGAGCTTTAAGAATATATATAAAGTTATTTACCAGTAATTGAAATTGATTTATATAATCTTTGGTGCACAGTGGTAGTCCTCTATTTTCAATATTTTTGTAAAAGTGTATATTATTTCATTTATATTCTATGGTGGAGTATTTCTCTAACAGTGTATGATTTAGTTTCACAAATCCCAAGGTTTTTAGTAAATGTATCTATCTCTACTACTTATAAGATAAAGTGTCCTGTTACATGTATGTTTTCTAAGGTCTCTGGGACCGCTTAACTGGCTGCAATGCAATTATTTTATAATATGTAAATTTTTACCAGGAAGGTTTTCGGGCTATTAACCAAAAGTATTAAATAAAATAAAATCAATGCTATACAACAATATTGTCTTGAAAATGTGATCAATTACGAATTCTTCTATTGAATTTAGAATTCAATATTATTCTGAATAACTTGATCACCAAATACAAAGCGTAGTAACAGAATGAAAGCATATTATTTTTTGCTTTCAAAATTGATAATATTTCAATTATTATTATTATTATTGAATATTTATTGATACTTCTTGCTCGCTCTATACCCCTAGCCTCATTATTTCATTCCTACTAATGATACCAAGATTTTTTTCTTATATATTAATGGGTGGAAAGTTATTGGGTTGTGTGATAATCGGTGGGGGAGGGGGGGCACGGGGTGGTGTGGTTAGGATTGAGTCAAACTGTCCACATGGTCGTCCAACCAAGCCTTATTGTGACCATTCATCCCCGAAATAAGACTTAATCCTCTGACTGATTTATTCCTTGATTTTGTCCCGGATTTGTTAACTACTGTAATTGGATACAGTTTGAAATGTATATAGATTCAAAATAACTGTACAAATAAATAAGTGGTTAAGAAGTTTAAATGTAAAATCTGTAGACAATGCACATACATCATCAAAGATAGAAACGAGTATTTCTCACTCTAATTTCAACTTTTTAATTTCTCAAATAAAGAGAAAGTATTGTAAATAGGGAAAAAATTAACCTAAAGATTTTGATGAATTTTTACGTTTTATGACTCCAACTTTAATGTATTTTGTTGAAACTTGATATTCAGTTGCTTTATATAGCTCTACCACTATCTGTTGTTGCTTTTTGACCCTATCCCTTAAATTAACAGAATAGCTTACTGATGAGAGATTCTTGAAAACGCCATACTTGTTTGGATAGCTTTAAAGATAATAGGGCTTAAAATTAATATCTAGGAAGTATTTGAGCTAAAAAATAACATTGTATATTGTTTTGTTTTTGTGGAGAAAATCAGTTTGAGCATAGTTTAAAAATGAGTGTTTTTTGAAAATTACAAAAAATTTAAATTGTTCCTAATAATTTTGTTTAAAATATGTAATTGGGTAGTTTTTGATATGATGGATTTAAATGTATATTGTTTCTCTGGGGGAAAACTTTGCTTAAGTGTAGTGACTGATGAAAGAATTTTCTTAGCTAGAAATATTTTTAAAACATCTCCAACGACTTGTTTCAAAATGTATATCTGATAAGTTATTTAAATAATGTGTAAGTATGATTTTCTTTAAACCATATTTAATAGACTAGTATTTACTGTTAGCTTTTATGTGAACAATTTGTAATTTTTGAAAATCGCTTCAATAATTTTGTTCAGAATTGGTATGTGGGTACTATTCTACATCAGAAATAGTAGTATATCTTAAAAGTCTATAATAAGAAAATTTTAAAGAAAGTTACTAAGGACTAATTTTATAAAATTTGAAATTTTTGAAAGGGCCTTGAAAATTTATTACAAAATGGGTATTAAAAACTGTTTTTCGTGGTAACTAAGAAAAGATTTTAATGTCTATACATTTAAATAATTTTAAGGTACCTAACAAACAAATAACTTATTTAAGAAATTTTTATTTTCTATGTTTAAATGACTTTGTTTAATATATTTAGTGTTTTTTGTGATTTAAAAGATGATATGATGGTTTTCTTAAGAAAATTTACTCTGGTGTAGTTTAATGAAAACGTATTTTTTAGAATGTTGTTCCAAGTTATAAATTATAATCTATATGGGAAAGTATGTATGATTGTGCCACATAATTTATTTAATTTATTTTTTTGTAAATATTGTTTTTCTGTATGGGGACATTGAAAATAAGTTCTAATTTCGATATGGTTCCATTTCAAGTTAAAGGAACTTAAGAGTTTTTGTGGTGTGTCACGCCATTTCTTTAATCATTATAAAGGAGTAGAACGTGCATTGTTTGATCTAATCTATCAGCAGAACCTACAGAAACCCGTAGGGGAACTATTATAAAACACACCCCTATGGACACGTGGTCTAAATGTCAAATTCGTTTAGTATGGTTTATCGGTAAATGGGTTCTAATCCCACTCTTTCAGCCTAATACTGAATTGGAGCTCACTGGGTCACCTTACATTGATTTGGGTTTCATTCTCCCACCTGATTAAAGAGACAGCAGTCCGCTAGTGTATGGAAGGGATACGATCTTGTCACGAGGTTCATAACGGAAG